>JAIKVB010000401.1:0-27668 GCA_024679045.1 Phytophthora brassicae | reverse complement strand
TATCAAATCACCATGTAGAGCCCTGTCCTGAACGACCATGTCTGGGTGTGGTAAGTTTCTTTGAAAGAGAATTGGGAGGAGATCTTGCTGAAACAGGACAATCGCGTCCACGGATACTTCATGGCAGAAGTTCAGTATTTCGTGATCGAGCTTTGATAAATATTTTGCCGGCACCATGAAGCCAAATTAATTTCGAAACAAAAGAATTTTGTTCTCAAGTGCAAGAGGTGCATACAGTAAATGTTTTAAATTTTATGATTCCGTCAACACAACCCAGTCGCTTCGTTTTACTATTGATCTCCATGTACACTGTACAGTTAAAATCACAATATGATCAGCAGTACATGGGAGTCGGTTTTCTCGCAGAAGGCTATATTTACTGGATAAGCTGCGTAGCATTCAATCTACTGTACGATCTAAAAGCCGATGGAAGACATAGCCAACATACGTATCTACTTGCTCCAGTGGAATGACAGCGGTGACCAGAGTTCACACCTATGACACTTCTGACTGAATTATCGTCTTCTGAAATGCATGTTGGTTCCCATTCCTGCTGGGGAACGAGTCCATCGTAAACGACCTATTGACCCTGGATGATCATCGGTCAGTGATATAATTTTTGAGCCTGAAGGATGGGGGCTTCAATGCGAGGCGCACTATTGCATGCTAGCTTCCCTCAAATTCAAATATTCACTGCACAGCAAGAAGCAAGTGAGGGAACCAATATCTTGAGCAGTTTTGATTCCATGGAGGGCCAACATGAGGACCGTCTTATGCTCACTATCGGAATAAAACGATATATATGGATATTATCCATTCATAAAGTTACGGGTAGACACTTACACAAACAAATACTTTGGCGTCTTTTTCTTCACCACTGAAGCGTGTCCGGAAGATATTTTTCGGCCAATTGCAGATAGTGTGGGAGCTCATCCTCCACGCAGATCTTCTGAATGGCGTCCTCCGACACACAAGCCACCTTATTCAGCGAGCTGATCCACTCCTTCATGTCCACATCCTGAGGTGCGCACAATTCGTCGTAGTTGTCCTGTTCGTACCATCCACTCCTTCATGTCCACATCCTGAGGTGCGCACAATTCGTCGTAGTTGTCCTGTTCGTACCAGGTCTTAAAAGACCAGAAACGTACGACATCCAGTGCTTCTGCAGGCAGCGCAGTCTGATTACGAGACAGCACGCAATGCAAATACTCGCCGGGCGTCCACGGGAGAACGACATTTTCCAATCCGCAGAGACTAGCACTACTACCGCCTTTTCCAGCCTTACAGTGGTCCAAATTCAGCACATTCAACTCGGAAAACTCAATCGAATTCGGGATAGCCTCGCCCACAACCCACGTCGAGTTCTTGGTCATCCATTCCTGGGCCGAAATACTGCGCAACACAGCATTTTCATCGTCTGTCCAGCACAGAAAAAGCATCCCTAACGCACGCAAGAAAATGGCGAGTTGCAGCCAGTCCGGGTGGCCGTCCTCCTTCACCGCAGTAGCTGTAGCCAGCATGTACTTGATCACCCAACTGTCTGCACGTTCCGAGTCGCCTGTCAGCTCCATGACGTACTTACAGGCTTCAGAAATTGACATTTTTGCGTGTTGCAAGTCGCGATATTTGGCCATTTGACTCGTGACGAACGCAGTTGTCTGGTATTTTCTCATGATCTTCACAAAAAGCGGATGCGGATCCGATTTTGACTCGTGACGAACGCAGTTGTCTGGTATTTTCTCATGATCTTCACAAAAAGCGGATGCGGATCCGACTTGTTGCACACCAGTGACATGATCTCTCCTCCGTCCCACGGCACGGGGTAGTCGGACATTTCGACCTTTTTCTCCAAAGGGTTAATGCACAGATAACCCCCATGAAAACTACGAAGCGCAACACCACCAACATTTTCTGTGTGTTGTGGCACAACTTGGAATGTTTCCCAAGTGGAATTCAAGGGACGATCGGCCAAAATCGTGCCGTCTTCCTCCACGCAAAGGAATTTACCATGGACACTGCGCAAAAAGACTTCTCCTCTTGCCCCCAGCAGCGTCTGCCACATGCAATTGTTGCACTTGGCACTCACTTCAATAGCTCCGTCCTCCCCAGCCACGAGGCAAGTACCGTCAGAGTTTTGCAGCGCCATCATACAAAACCAAGTGCTTTCGTTCGGCCGTATTGGATAAAAAGTGTTGTTTTGAAACACAGACACCATAGGAACATTGCGCAAACACTCGTTGCCGTTGTAGAGGAAAAGCACTTTGGCGTCCGGCATTTGTGCAAACCCCCAATTACGATAAAGTCCCACTAATCGGTCGTAGCGCTTTTCATCTTCTTCTGCCTCCAAATAGAGTTCGCGTATCTTTTTCTCTTCAAGTGTAGCCAAAGTGGCCAAATAGAGCACGCGGGCCAACCCCAAGCCACGAAACTCCTTGTTCACGACCACCGACTTGACGTGTGCCGCGTCGTCCTTTTCCAACGTGAAGATGAGTTTACCAACAGCGCCGCGCTGAGTCGCTACAAGAGAGGTACAAATAAGAAAAATTTCAAAAACAAAATTAGTATTTTAGGGAAATAAGGGAAGCAGAAAAACAAAACGTACAGGCGAAGAGGACCCAGCGCAATTCCTTGGTGCGGCGGTCGTCTGTGAACTGCAGGCGGAAGCGTGTGGTGGGGGCGGGGAGCGCCTCGGTCAACGACGCGCAAGCGCCAAGCGGTGGGAGCGAGAGGGTCTCTTGGTACGGCGGTCGTCTGTGAACTGCAGGCGGAAGCGTGTGGTGGAGGCGGGGAGCGCCTCGGTCAACGACGCGCAAGCGCCAAGCGGTGGGAGCGAGAGGGTCGCCATCATACGTTTTCTCGCAAATTGAAGAATGAAATTTACGTTGAGTGGCGCCAGCGGACTTCAACCGCTTTCCACGACTCTTGGGAGATGTGCAAAATAAAAAACTGACTACTGGTACATTTTAAAATTTGTTATCGAATTTTGCTTTTGTACACTTAATTTATTAAAAATAATACACTTGTGTACTATTGTTTCATGATGGAAGGTCTGCGTTGCAGTTTCCACATCGTGGTACAGTCACTTTCCGTTGTTTGTGGAGTTCTCGTTGTGTTTTCCTTCAAATTAGAGTGTTTTCTTCGTGGAGTTTCTTGTCTTGGACTGAGCGTCCCATTAGCTGCATTTGGTATCATTGATGGTGGTCGAGGAGACAAGCCAGTTGCTGGTATTAATACTTTCAAAGTTGGTATTTGCGAGCAAAATGCCACGGAAGGACTTGTCCAGTGCAGTGTCATTGTCCCTTTTTGTTGAAAAGAGCCTCCGAGTTGCGCTAACCGTGACGGTGTAGATGGAATCGTAGGAGAAGTCCAATTCTTCACTTTTGGTGAAGGTGCCAATTTTTTTGGTGATATTTGACTTTGACCAGTTCCATAAAGTGGCGATTGACGACTTTCAAGTCTCGAGGATGGTCGCTCAACGCAAATATTAGGAACCGAGAGACGCCCAACGTGAAAATCGGGTTTCGTCGGACATAATGACGACCGAGCAGGAGAAAATAATGTGGAGACAGCATTCTGATGACCTTTTTGGTGCTGTTGCTGCTTTTTGTCCTTAATACGACGAGCCAATTGCGTTGCTGGTAAATATTCCAGTATTCGAGATTGAGAGTCTTTGGTGTCGTTTTTTACTGTGGTTGATGCACTGATTGTAGTTGGTCGGGTTATAATCTGCCATGGTTTGTCCACGAGAAAGAAAGATTGTTGCTTTTGTTTGTCTGCTGTCTCGAGATTCCAACGATGTCGCTCTAGTACTGAGTCCTGAATGCATTGCAAACTGGAGAGTGGAAGACGTCTCCAGCCTCGTTCGGACAGTTCAAGCATTTGCACTTGAGTTGAGCACATAAACACAGTTCTGGATAGGTCCAAGTTTGCAGTGGCAGCTGAAGTGGCTTCAGTGGTCGTCACGGAAGCTAAAGTGGCGGCAACGTAAAGCAGAGATTTTGCTGGTGATGGAGCAGTAGACGATGGTGACGTTGCGGTTGGCGGAGCATATGCACCTAAACTGCCATTAGTCGAATTTGAATTACCAGTAGAGGCGATTGCACCCGAAACGGATGCACTTGTTGACAACATATTTGCATTAGCGACAGCGACGCCAAAAAACTCTTGCGGTCCAATCGTTGCCACTCGAACAAGTACTTCCTTGGTCGTTACGATGTCATTACTTCCTAAATTTGCAGTCTCTGCAATAGGCACGTGTTGCCGTAAAAAGACAATCACTTCTCCACTCTTGACAATATAAAGTGTTCGCAAATGCATTGGCTCTTGAAGGAAAATATGACGAGGCTCGTACAATTGCTCTTGGAGGTCGTGAGCCACTCGAATACACTGTGCAAAGTCGCTATTCCGCAGGAAGTTGAGTGTGGCAAGGAACTCAGCACGCTCCACCATGGCATGCTGTACAGATACACCAGGTAAAAGTGCCATTAAAGACTGTAAGTGTATGCGCTCAAATACTAGCAGATCTGCCTCACATGGGGCTAGAGCTGAAGCCGAACGCTGAAGTCGAGTGACAAGTGATAACTCACCAAATGAACCTCCAGCCGATAGTGTAGCTAGAACGTCGTAGTGTTTCACAGTAACACCCGCCTGGATGGTGCTCACATCCTCATTCACGATACTGATATTACCTCGTAAGATGAGAAAAGCGCGACTTTCGATCTTGCCTTGTCGAAACAAAAACTTGTCCTTTTGAATCGTGGCAAAGCTGGCAAACCGAGCAATTCCGCGAGCAAGAGTAAGATTATCCATGAAAGCTGGACGGTCAAAATTGCCTATGAATGCCGTAGGCTCTAGCAAACGCGCCATGAAGCTGATTTCAAATGGAGAACGCTCGGCTGAGGGTAGCAAAAGCACACGTCGAGTTTCAGCACGTGTGATACTGAGGGAAGATGTAGGAGCATCCCAAGCCACGCGATCTGAAAGAAAGGGGAATTCATCAGCTAGTGTCGGTTCTGCATGCATTCTTCGCAACAAGTCTAGGTACAGTGTTTTCCCATCAAACTTGTGCATGTATGCCGCTTTAAACTTCTTTACAAACATTTCTAGATATCGGGATACCTTTGGGTTCGCCAAGTGCAAATTCCGAGTTTTTACCACAAGAGCCCATTCTTCCATAAGAGACATCGCAAATAATGATTCTGCGTCCGTATCGACACAACTAACACCTAGCAACTGCGAAGCACTAATATACGCCTTTCGCGAGATTGTAGCGCAAATGACGCTTCCAGCAGCAACTACATGCGCTGTTCGAGGTCGACCAAAGATTCCCATTTCTCCGAATCCTTGATAAAGCGTCTTCCGACACACAACTGAAGTTCTAGTGGCTCCACAACCATTCTCATCTTGATAATTATCGAACTTTTCGCTTCCCTCCAGATAATTCTGTGGTAAAAAATCACGTAAAGGTTCGTCAAGTACAATATCAGCTTCTCCTTCAACCAAGATGAAATACCGGTCATCATCTTTATCACCTTGCTGTATGATCCGTACTCCTTCATCATAGTGATCCAAAGTACAATAATCCAAAAGATATTGTCTCTGGCGTGCTGAGAAGTTCTGGAATACTCGCTGTTTGGCCAAAACTCCGTGTATACGCAGCAAATGTCGATGTAACATTAACTCGTGTACAGGTGCTAACAAGTTGGCAAAAGCAGCTTCTGGAAGTACAAAACACGTCACAGCTCCACTAGCCACAGCATTAAGCGTTCTCGAAATTAACCCTTGCAGCAGCGATTCCTCTCCAAAATACTCAAGTTCTTCGTGTTTGTGAAGCTGAATTTCCATTTCCGCCTCAGTTTGGGAGCGCCGTCGTGATGGCTTTCGAGATAAAACTCCACCAGCTGAGCTGTCCATAGGAAGAAAGCCCACTACTGGTCGACTACCAATTGTACTCATGGCACGAGATCGTCGACGTTGAGTGATTAAAACGTTACCTTCCTCAATAAAAAACAAATCACGTTCAGGTTGACCTTGGCAATAAATGTAATCTCCGTCACTGAATGTTACGCGTTCCATTGCACGTAGCAATATTCCTTCGGAGCATAAACCCTGCTTCACCACATGTGCCAGGATCGGAACTCGATGAATTAAGCGAGCTTTACGAACTGCCTCAGTAGATGATTCGCTGTCAGTACTACTCGAGTCCATGTCCAAGTGAAAAACTCACGTCACTTCACAAAGGCAATATCGATGATAATGTTCACGTCCGTTTCGCTGAGTTTCCATGTTCCAGCTATTGCTGGCTCGAGTGAGGAGGTCTCGGGGTTTTACAAGCTTGCTTTGATACTCATAAATTAGTGTGGGTTTTCTGTTGTAAGGCTCACGTTTCTAACATTGGCGACTACTTTCGTCTTGTACATCACGGATCTGTTTGGGTCTACTTGGTGTTTGCAATCTCGAGTGTTGATGATACAGGGAATGTCGAGCTGCTCTCGTCTCCTTCTTCGCAAGTTGAAGACGGCTGGGGGTGTAAAGTTATTGCGATAGTATCAGTATCGTTGTCTGCTACTGTCGGTATTCGCTGTTGGAGTAGTCGGGGAGCAATGGAAGAGCGCAATTCGAAGGCGACTTCCATTGCTGTCGGACGCGCTGTAGGGTCTAAACTCAAACACCGTTTCGCAAGGGCTCGTATTGCTGCCGGGCAGTCGTCACGGAAGTTGGGCAGCAATTTTCCCTCGGATACAAGATGGACCACCTGCATGCTCCGCATCTTGGCATGGCGGCTGAAGCCGTAGGGAAGAGCACACGTGTCGATCTCCGACAACACCACACCAAAAGAGAAGAGATCACTTTTTTCATCATAGCGCTTTCCCTCCAGTACTTCCGGCGCGCTCCACAAGATTGTACCGATCCCGTTCGTCATGGTGTCCTCGACTGATCGTTCACGACTCAGTCCGAAATCGCTCAGCTTAGCGCGTAATCGTCGATCCAGTAGCACATTTTTCGATTTAAGATCACGATGAATTACCATTGGCACTAGTGAGTGTAGGTACACCAACGCCTCAACGATATCACTGCTCAGCGTAAGCTTCTCTCTGTTCCAGCTTAGCTCTTTCTGAGCAACTGGATTTGCCAGCAGACTCTCTAGATCCCCACGCGGCATGTATTCCGTCACTGCACAGAGATGTAAAAGGGACTGCCACGCTATCCCACAGAAGGCCACAATACGTGGATGCGCTAATAATGAAGCCATCCTGATCTCCTCTGCAAACTGCTCCAACGACCCCGGATCCTCTCGCTTTGTCGGCAATAAGCACTTCATAGCCACGTAGCGAGTCTCATATTGACCCAGCCAAACCTCCCCACTACCTCCTTTGGCTAAAAGTCTCAGAAAATGAAGCTGTGCAAAAGAAATTCGTTTGGTAACGATAGCTGGATCCGACACAAAGCCCCGTAAGATAGTGCTCTTGCGACACAACTGATCGTTGGACAGCGTAATCTCAGCACGCGTAGTAGCTACAAGTGCTGACGTGCCCTTAACCCCTGGCGAGCGTCGACTCCGTGGCCGAGCTCCGAAAAAGACCTCCATGGGTGTAAGTCGTTCCTCATCTGTAGCCACAACAAGTGACGGAGCGAGCGGTCCTCCTAATAAATGCGACGTCGGTGACCAGCTGCCATCGTCCCACGATCCTTCCAGGATCACGCGGTCGTACGCGTCCTGCAGCCAAGCACGGGATCGGCTCAACCACCACACGAAACCCGCCAATACTACACACATCAACATGGCTACACTAAGCAGTGCAATAGCTGTTGTAGAGAACGTCCCAGGTGACGGTACTGACTCAATCTCCAGCCATGCGTTCATTGCTGCTCCTTCCGCTGCTGGACACAAGTCAATCTCTGTAAAACTGCTGCTGTTGGCGGTAAAACTGACGCTCCCACTGCTGCTGGTAATATCAACATCATCCGCCACGCCTCGACACGGCAGAATGAAGTTGGTGTGCGCTTCACACGATTCTGTCCCAGTAAAACTCTTGTCTGACAAGTGAACAGCAAAGAGCGAGTCTGCCGGTTCGTTTTCCTCAGGAGTATGGCGTCTCAGCACAGGATCCGGTACTTTCGAGCTACGTCCGTCTTGGGCCCAAAAGACTCCAGTAAACTGTTTCTGTCCGTCCATAGCTGACGCTAACACTGCGCACCTGGTAAGGGGAAGAACCTGCTTCACTGAACAGTTTTGCGACAGAAAGTGGCCAATGAGACCGCAGTTCTGCACGTTGCACATGCTGCTATTCGTCTGTAGCGTCCGGATTTCCGCCACGTCCGGCAGTAAATCGTCCATCCCTTCACTGCACGCTGTATATATTTGCACGAGTTTCGCGTCACTTTCGGAAGAGGAAGTGAAGACGAAGCCTGAATCCCACAGTAACGCGCGCTGCATGAGTCCCGACATGCGGCTCCAGGAAAGTGAATAGCTGGATAATCTGCGGTTTACAATGCTCGGTAGATCGCTGGAGCTGAGTGAGAGTTTGGGGGCAACGGAGCTGCCAGACATCTCGAGCGCGTAAAGACGCGCCACGAGGTCTCCCGCCGCTCTGCAGTCGCCCGAACACAACACTAGAAGCAGAAAGAGACTCAGGAGAGAACGCGGCGGCCGCCCTCGCCGCACAGGAACCATGCGAGTTGCTAGGAGAGACGCACGGGGCCAAGAGCTCCGAAGCGTGAGTGGCAGAGTCGTAATTTTAGAGTGCGGCGCCGGCTTTTTTGGCATCACACGTGATTGGGTACTCACCCTCGAAAGTAAGACTGTATGGACTGATGTTGTAGCTACGCATTAATATTGTGTATTTAATAGTACCAGCGAAATGGTAATGATTATGGTTGTTACTTTCAAGGGATACACGTAGAGAGGTCACTCTTTCGAGGTTGCAAAAGGGTTCAACTGGGACATAACACCGCTTCTGCTGCTTCGGAGCACAAATGAATGAATTCGTCGGCCGCAGCTCAAAGTGCGACAAGCTTGGTATCACCAGACTATCGAATGCGAATGACTTGTTTTTTGTAAGAGGATAAAGAGATCTTTTGGTGTTTCGAGAAAGTTTATGGACGCAGACGAGCGCACTTTGAAGCGACGAATTGACTTGCCTGCTGTCGTTTGCGGACCGCAAGCACCTTGCAGTCGACTGCTCCGCTGTGCTGTATCCGGATACAGGCTTGGCCATCCATCCATCCATCGCCAGGCTTTGACATGTACAAAGTGCTCACATCCAGTTTTTGCTCCAGTCGTCTTCCAAGTCGCTCGTGCGCGCAGAAGAGCCCCACACCAGTTTACGCGACTGTCTGTCAGCGATAATTGCCAGACGACGTTGAAGCTGTTCGCCAAGTCGGTGCTGACAAGTGGGAGGAACCCTTTGCATCACGAAAGCGAGAAGAATTTAACATGGATAGAATCCTGTATCTTGTACTAAAATTTAGTAACATTTAATGTTATTAGCGAACTAACTTACTTTAGTTGGTTGGTGGCGTCGTATTTTAAATTGCGAGCGATGTTGCGAAGCATAAAGACGATTTCCAGAGCGTTCGGTCGTTGATTGGGTTCAAAGGAGGCACAAGCCGCCGTGAGCTGCTGCAAAGAGTTCGGACAGTCGTCTCGTAGCTGCGGAGACACATTGCCCGAAGTCGCCAGGTGCATGAGCTGCATTGTAGTCAAGTGGCGTTCGCTCACCTCCGTGTTAAGCGTGAAAGGTGGTAGACACGTATCCAACTCAGACAGTACAATGGCGTAGGAATACACGTCCGCCTTCTCGCTGTACGGTTCACCACGTAGAATCTCGGGCGCTGTCCACAGTAACGTCCCCACACCATTGGTCATCGTGTCGTCGCACGAGCGTTCACGGCTGAGCCCAAAATCGCTGAGTTTGGCACGTAGTCGCTTGTCAAGCAGCACGTTGAGGGACTTGAGGTCACGGTGGATGATTATCGGCTGCCGGCCATGAAGATATGCTAATGCCTCTGCGATGTCCGTAGCGATTTGCAGCTTCTCTTTGCGCCAAGAAAGCTCCGGTGGATGATTATCGGCTGCCGGCCATGAAGATATGCTAATGCCTCTGCGATGTCCGTAGCGATCTGCAGCTTCTCTTTGCGCCAAGAGAGTTCTTCCTTACGTTTTGAGTTAAGCAACATCGACAGATCGCCTTGCTCCATGAACTCGGAGACGATACACAAGTCAGACACACGATTCCACGAGAGACCCACGAAACGAACGATGTTCGGATGCTCAAGAGCTGAAGCGAGACGCGCTTCATTTGCAAACAACATCACGTTGCTCTCGTCGTGACGTTTCTCTGGCAGAAGCTGCTTAATAGCCACAATCTGTGAACCGCAAGTGCCACGCCAGACTTCTCCGTTAGCTCCTCTTGCAATTAGCTGGTCGAACGTGAGACTATCATAGGCGACGCGTTTGGACGTAATGTTGGCGTCCTCGCAGAATGTTGCCAGCTTCATCGATCCGCGCCTCTGTGATTCATTCAATGAGTGCCGTGAACTACTTTGTGGACTGCCATTAAGGTTTGCTGTTCGGTGCTTCGCGCGCGTTGTCGTGGCACTCTCATACACTGTGGGGGACGTGTCGATATGCTTCCCTTCGTCTTTTTTCTTGCGGTTCACGTACACAGCAATGAGAGCTCCGACGGCAGCCGCAAGTAGAATGAAGAGTACTACTAGAATAATAGTTCCCCCAGAGATGCTCGTGGCTGCGGCATTCGACAATACCGTGGCTGAATTTTCGGAGTTCCCCGATGACATTGCCTCACCTGAAATTTCGCTGTCGAGCCACAGGTCGACGAAACCTCCTCGAGCAGGAAGACACCAGTCGTTAACGTCGAGAAGTTGTATACACGGCGTGACGAAGAAGGGCTCAGATGGACAGCTTTTGACAGTGCACGGCACTGGTTTAACTTGGTTGATCGTGAACAAAACTTTGCTTAGCTCCGTATCATCGCTAGAACTTCCAGTGCTGCTGCTGCTGTTGTAGCTTTCATCTCCACCCACAGAAACTGAGCTGTCACTTCTTACATGCCTGTACAATCGGATGTTTGGAACACTCGAAAAGTCTCCGTCTTCTGACCAAAGTGTACTCGACGAAGCGTCAACAATATCGGTAGTGTTGGCCTCAATGGCAGCCACTCCGCACTGCGAAGCTCTCCACGCAGTCTCTCTCGAACACTCTGATCCTGCAAAGTAGAGCGCCGTCGAGTGACAAGTCTCCAGCGGACAGTTGTTGCCTTGGAAGGCTTCAAACGTCTGCATGCTGTTGTCCATGTCTTCTCCACACGGAGAGTAGATCTGGACGAGTCGACCCTTACTCGTCATCACAAGCCCTGTATCCCACAATAGCGCTCGCTGTAGATAGCCAGACAGCGAGTCCCACCGCACTGATCTCTCCGTGAGTCGAGTCGTTAGCGAGTCCGGGGCGTTCGTGAGCACCACTTGGGGAGCTCCTATATCTGCGCCAATACCACTAGCTATGTCCTGTAGTTGGAGCTGATGCAGTTGCGCTGCAACATCTAAAACGGCGTTTGCACTGCCTTGCCACGAGGTCGTGGACAGCAGCAGTAGCGCGAAGCATCTTGTGCTTGAAGCTTTCCTTCGACGCTGGCAATGCATCATTTGCAAAAACAGCTTATTCTTCCGCACGCAAGTGAATTGTGTGCAAGTAACACCCGCCTCGACGAGCAGCTTTGAAGGTGCATGGAGCGGTGGGAGGGCGAGAAGTGGGCAGTGTAGGAAAGTACCTAGTGAAACGTCGTTGGAAGTTTCAGTTACCGGTAATAACGGCTTAGGTTGACCTAGAAGAGAAATCTTCAATGTAGGTCAAGCTATACGTTATCTTGAGGATTGTATGGGTATCCTAGAGACGATTTAACTGGTCAGGAGAGGCCTGAACCCCCTCCTCGGTCCTTCGACTAACTCATCTTTCGTTTTGTATCGAGCAAGTATGGCACCCGCTACAACGTTCGAGCAGAAGTTGGCGCAACTTAAGCGCGAGGAGCAGCACTACGCCGACTACTTAAGCGACGAGGAAGTGGAGGATGAAGTGACAATTAAAGCTCATGAAGAAGCGGATTTCTGCAATGATTACAGTATGGCTGTGGTAGTGGGCGGTCTTCCTGTTGTTGACGAAGCGAAACACGGCAAACTGTTGAATGTGGTGAAGAAGATTTTTGGTCAAGTGGGCGAAGTGGTGGACATCCACATGCCTTTTGGTGCTAATGACAAGACGACGGGGTTCGCTTTTGTCGAGTATGAGCAGGAGTCGCACGCGAACGATGCTGTGCGTACCATTAACAACTTTGCACTGGACAAGCGCCACACGATGCTCGTTAACAAATACGAGGATATTGAGCGTTTCCAGAAGACACCAAGTGACTTTGTGGCTCCTAAAGTGGACAAGTTGGTAGAGCCAAAGAACCTCAAGACGTGGCTTGCGGATCCTGCGCGTCGCGACATGTTTGTGCTGCGTCACGGCTCAGACACGGAGATTTTCTGGAGCGACAAGGGCGAAGTGGAGCTCGAGTATGCTGGTGATCGTGAGAAGACGAATGGGAAGCAGTGGTGTTCACAGTACGTTCTGTGGTCGTCACATGGAACGTACTTGGCTACATTCCATCCGCAAGGTATCGCGCTTTGGGGCGGTAGTATGCTGGTGATCGTGAGAAGACGAATGGGAAGCAGTGGTGTTCACAGTACGTTCTGTGGTCATCACATGGAACGTACTTGGCTACATTCCACCCGCAAGGAATCGCGCTTTGGGGCGGCGAGACTTACGAGAAAGTGGGGCGTTTTGCGCACAAGAACGTCAAGTTGGCCGTCTTTTCACCCAATGAGAACTACCTCATCACTGTAAGCGAGACGGATCTCGAGTCGGCGATTATCATCTGGGATGTGAAGACTAGCAAGATGCTGCGTGCCTTCCCTGCAGGTAAACCTGGTGCCAAGGATGAATTAGTACAGGGCCTCATGACTCCCTTCAAATGGAGCGCAGACGACAAGTACGTGGCACGTCGTGGTAAGGACGTTATCAGCGTCTACGAGTTGCCGTCGATGAAGTTGTTGGAGAAGAAATCGCTTCGTGCTGAAGGTGTGCACGACTTCTTCTGGTCCCCTACAGACCCCATTCTGGCATATTGGGCACCTGAAGGGAACAATGTGCCTGCGCGTGTGTCGCTTGTGGAACTTCCGTCGCGTCGTGAAGTGCGTCAGAAAAACCTCTTTAATGTGAGCGACTGTAAGCTGCACTGGCACCCGAATGGTACATTCTTGTGTGTCAAAGTGACGCGTCACTCCAAGTCCAAGAAGACTATGTACACCAACTTGGAGCTCTTCCGTGTGCAAGAGCAACTGGTGCCGGTCGAGATGCTGGAGATTAAGGACACGATTGTGGCCTTTGCGTGGGAACCCAAGGGTACGCGTTTCGCTACAGTTCATGGAGAAGGTCAACAGCGTTTGAATGTCTCGTTTTACGACATGGACGGCGGTAGTAAGGGCGCTAAGGAAGTGACGCTGCTGTACACACTCACGGACAAGGCGTGTAGCCATTTGTATTGGTCACCATTGGGCAACAACATTGTGCTGGCTGGTTTGGGTGAGATCAATGGTCAACTCGAGTTCTGGGATGCCAATGAACAGCAGAGTATTACGGTACAGGAGCATTTCAAGTGTACCCATGTCGAATGGGATCCATCAGGACGAGTGGTGGCTACAGCCGTGTGCCAGCCATTAGACAACTCGTACTACAAATTCACAATGGATAATGGCTACACTTTATGGACGTTCCAGGGGAAGCAACTTCTGGAGGAGAAGAAGGACGCGTTCTACCAGTTTCTATGGCGTCCTCGTCCACGTACTTTGCTGTCAGATAAAGAGTACAAGAAGGTGGTTAAGAACCTTAAGAAGTTTGAAAAACGCTTCGATCAGATGGATCGTCTTAAGGAGCGTGAGCGTTTGGCTGCTGAAAAGGCAGAACGCAATCGTAAAGAAAACGAATTCCAGGAGCTACTACAGAAACGTCTGGTAACTGCAGCTGCACGTCGTGTCGAGTATGTGGCACTATTGGACGGTTACGACAGTGAAGACGAGAGCGAGTACATTGTGCAGAGTCACACGTACGACGACGTGTTGGACGTTAAGGAGGAAATCATGCGCAAGTGAACTGTTGGCAATATTTAACGAGGCAGAAATACACTGCGACCTGCTTTCGTTGTTGATGTGTGTTGTGTATATGTTCTTGTTTGTGAATTATCCATACACAATGTGTATGGATTTTCACCTGCGACGATTCGTATCTACTGCGCACGTGCTAGCACGCGAGGCTTCATTGCGATCGCCCTGGACTGAGCGACAACACAGTCATAGACTCTGTATACACAGGTCGATTGTAGGGACTCTCCACTGGGGACTGACTGTGCACAGCTGTGTATAGTGGGCGATGGTACTAAATCTGAGTGGTTGAAGGCAACGCCCCGGAAACCTACAGGCAACGAGGTTGACTCGACTTTCGGACCAGAACAATTTTGTAGTCAGCTATAATAGACGGCAGCAATACAGGACAGGTATTACCGGTACTATACCGGTACAGGCATTCCAGCTCATGCCTCAAGTTTGCACTTCCGATGCTGATTATGCTGTTGAATAGGTTGAAGTGCGCATCTAGTGCACCCCTACCCCTTACATCGACTTGAAAAACGTATGCCGATACAATAATACCGCCATTGCTTTCTCACCGCAACCAGCTGTCAAGGCGCGCCCTTTCGCTTCCACCCTCTTCCGACTTTTTGCTTCATTCGCGCTTACTTAGTACTTCAAAAGCAAATTTACCAGACCACCACCACTCAACAACGTACCAGTTTTAATATGGGAGTACTTGAAAAACGTATGCCGATACAATAATACCGCCATTGCTTTCTCACCGCAACCAGCTGTCAAGGCGCGCCCTTTCGCTTCCACCCTCTTCCGACTTTTTGCTTCATTCGCGCTTACTTTTACTTCAAAAGCAAATTTACCAGACCACCACCACTCAACAACGTACCAGTTTTAATATGGGAGTCAGCCGCATCGTCACCTCCTCTGTCCACGAAGAGCCGGCGTCGCCTACCGAGTCTGTCGTGCAGCAACTGGAACCCGCTCCTTGTACGTGTTGCTATGGCTTGTCCTTAGTCAGTTTCAACCGCTAATAATCGACCTGTTTCCATCGACATTTAGTGATTATTCTGGACTGGGACGACACCATTCTGCCTAACACAAGCCTGTCGAAGCTCGGCTTCTCCTCAGAGGACGAAACATTTGAAGTACCTGAAGAAGTCGTTCCTGCTCTCTTGGAACTCGCCCAGGAGGCGGAAAACTTCCTCACCACCTGTTTGAAACTCGGCTCGTGCTGCATCGTCACGAACGGACTGACTGGCTGGGTGGAGCGCTCATGCCAGCGCTTCCTGCCTAACGTCGTACCGTTGCTAGAGCAGATGACCATCATCTCTGCCCGTTCCAACTTCGAGAACATGTTCCCAGACCGTCCAGTTGAATGGAAGATTGCAGCTTATCGTGACCTGTTTGCTAAGAGAGGTTACGTGCAGGAGCCACCTGTGGAAACTCACAATGTGTTCGTGGAGCAGCGGCAGCGAGAGCAGCAACAAGTCATCGCAGTAGGTGACTCGACCATCGATCGTTGTGCCATTCAGTACGTGGCACGACGCACACCCAACACGCAGCTCAAGTCTATTAAACTGCTGGACAACCCGAGCATGACGCAGCTGCAGAAGCAGCAGAACCTCCTGGGCGTCTTTTTGACGCAGCTGAGCTCCCATGACGAGCCCCTGGACCTGGAACTTTCCAACGAGATGCTGCAGTAAGCGTAGCTCACAGGCAGCACGCCGGGTATCTCCCGTCTTTTATCCCTAACTATATATCTATAGGACCCCAAGACGATGTCGATAGCAGCAGAGTAGCAATCAGTTCAGTATTTCCCTTAAAATCTAGAAACAGCAAGTAAAATACATTTATTTAACATTTTTTAACGTGTACGTGTTGTTGCTCGCTCACTTACCGCATCCTATACTGTCAACAACCCAGTGGTGGCACCACTGTCGTGAACGTGAAATCTAGAAACAGCAAGTAAAATACATTTATTTAACATTTTTTAACGTGTACGTGTTGTCGCTCGCTCACTTACCGCATCCTATACTGTCAACAACCCAGTGGTGGCACCACTGTCGTGAACGAGAAGCAAACCGATGGAACATTCAGCACAACTCGCCATGTCTTTCTCGCAAGAATTTTTGTAACCAGGCGGAAACCTATCTTTAGGCACCACCAGCGACTTATTGTCAGTTTGTGTCCGCTGCAATAATGCAAAGCCCGTACATGTACTGTAATCTTTCAGAAGCAATCCCATCGATGCGGCGCAGAGCGTCAGGTGAGAGATCAGCACGATGGGAAGCGCTGCGCTGAATCTAACGGTTGGATTCTAACCACCACTGCTTGAAGTAGGTAGCAGGTCTCGGCGGCAAGCATCGGACAAGTTGCTGCTTCCGGCGCTCCAGCATCCAGGTAATAAAAATAATCAGCGCGACGCGGGCGATGTGAACGTGCAGTGGGATGGCCGTCACCGCCGGCCTCGTCGACGGAAGTGCCAAAGCGAACGCGAGCTCCTGCCCCAATTGGCCTACGTGTATCTTCCTCCAATGCTTCATGAATTCCAACGCCATCACAGAGGACGACACCGGCAGAGATACTCTTCCAGCAGTAGCACAAGCATGGAGGAGGAGCAAAGTAGTGATGAAGATTATGATCGAGTTCTGTCGGTTAGTATCGGTATACGCAGCCAGCGCATGCGCTCACTCGCGGTCATGTCGAAATTGCAGCATGATGCCGCCACAAAGATTCAGGTACCCACTCTTGCAGCATTTTTAGTCAGCTATGAGGAACAGCCTTTTCACCTTGTCAACTCATGTTTGCAGCACGAGTATCGCTTCTATCGGCGGCGACGAGCGAGCCGGAATCGTCGGAACCAGCGACTAACTCAGCAAGCGCGGGACTTCCTGGACGTTTTTCTGCTTCAAGAGCTGACCAACCTCCTGTCAGTTTGCTTGCTCGAAGTGCTTCGAGAAACACGCTGGCAGGTAAGGATTAATGCAGCTTGGCAGGCTGGACCTCATTCATTATTGTGCTGATGTGGTTGGTGTCTGAACACTATAGGACGCTGTGATAGCCAAGAGGAAGAGAGACCTCGCAGTTTCACTCGCCGAGAGCGTGCTTATGTCGTCAATCGACGAATGTATCCAAGACGTCTTCCGCGACGCACTGCATGATATTGTCAAGTCCTACATGGCGCAACGGCTTGATCTCTCTCGAGCTGCTACCTCGCCAGCGGTCGCAGTCGCCTCGGACGTGTTTAATGACTGGATGAAGGAGATCGTGACGGACCTACTCCCAGAAGGTAAGCGTGAAAAATCACTAAATAAAACATTGCTACTAGCACTTACAGCTTCTTTTTTAAATTCTGTAGTGCTGGTGGAGTTGGCGGACGAGTACACAAAGCGACAGCAGCACGAATTGATTTGGGAAACTTTGCTCCTCCACGAGCTCCAATCCGTTGCCGTCGACGTCATTTCTTCTGTCCGTGCAACTTGTGCATCGCAACAAGATAAGCAGATACAATCTACTAACAATACATCTCCCTCTTCTTGAGGAATTAAAAATTAATACTGCTAACGTTACAAGTTGAAGTGGTTAGAAGTTCCACCCACTATAGTGCCTATCAGTTTCGCTCTGCTCATTCACTTTAGTGCCTACTTGCCACTTTGAAACCAACCGACTCATTGCAATTATGACGATGCCCTTCGTCTCCAGTTTGCGCACGTCTCTAGGCGCTACAGACGGCAACGCGATAGTGTCTCCTGCTCCTGGATCGTCCGCCAGCAAGTCCGCTATGGCTTCGCTTTTCTCCAGTCTAGACTTGGCACTAGACGCCAGTGGCGCCGTCGTTTCTTCTGGTCGCTCAGCTGCCAAGGACCTCCTGGCTTCTAAAAACGCGGAGAAGCAGGCGGAAGAGAAGCTCGCAGCTGCTCATGCACTCAAGAAGCAACAGCAAAAGCAGCAGCAGAATCTGAAGAAAGAGGCGCCAGTCACAGCGCTGAGCCAAGCGCTGGGTCTATTTGACCAGGAAATGGAGCACCGCGAGTCTTTCATGTCGCGTAATACCAAGCGGAGGCAAAAGGGTAGCAAGGCCCGGGGATCCTCCACCACAACTGCCGCTCGCGGCCGTCGACAGCGTCAGGAGAAGTACAAGCGAGTGTAATTAATATTGCCATGAACCACAATTTCATCTACTTGCAGTATCGTTATTTATGGCAATTTTAAAAACGCCACGTTGGTAAAAAGCCTACCGGTACGGTACTCGTTTCTAAACACATTTAGAAACGCCATTTTCAAAAGTACAAGATGGATCGCGAGAATACGCCGCAGAAGCAGCGCCAGAAGGTGCGCAATACTGCGTCCATGCTGTCCCCACCCACATTCTCTTACTCTGCATCTCTTGTCCACTCGTTTGCAGCGCAGTAACAACAGTCGACGCAACAGTAGCAGCTCCAGCGCCTCCAGTAATCATGTCACTAGCGCCAGTAGAGCTTCCTCCTTGCGAGGACCCCAGCGGCGCACGGCTGCTCCATCTCCAGCTGCCATCCTGTCTAAGACACCGTCTATGTTACTCCGTCCACCTACAGGAGGGTCCACTGGTGTCCTCTACGATCCAGACGCTAATCGCCCAGGTCGTCACAGCGTCTCATTGCCCCAGGAACGCGAAAATTACTTGCAGGTGAACACGAGACTCAATGCGGCGTCTCCAGCGTTAATGGATCGACGCAGTTTACGAGCAAATAGTGGTCAGAGACCCCAAACGCCCTCTACAATGCAGCAGACCAAGATCATTCCACCATCTACCAGCGTCAAGCTCATTACGTCGCAGATGCAGTTCGCCACAGACTTGTCCATCAAGTTGGGCGAGTGTCTAGAGCTCACTAACTTCACGGTCGTGGGAGTGTTGGGTCTGGAAGGAGTGGGCAAGTCGACGGTTATGTCGCTGCTGGCCGAGACAATCATTGGTAGTGACAGAGCAGAGGAGACGAACATTTTCTCGACGCGGAGCTTGGAGTCGCTGGTGCTGGATCGACACGAGACCACAGGCGTGGATTTAGCCGTTTCAATGGCGGGTGGCTCGGGTCATCCGACGATTCTGCTCGACTCGCAGCCGCTGCTTAGTAGCTCGATGCTTGCGGATTTATTGGAGCGCAACGAGTCACAGCGGTTTGGAGCGCTGACGCAGGAGCAGCAAGTGGAGATTGCGTCGTACCAGATTGCCGTATTTCTCTTTGCTATTTGCCACTACGTGGTGGTCGTGCACGACGGGTTGGCTTTTCAGGTTTCTGTCAATGAGCTGCTTCGAAAGATAGAACAAAAGTTCACACAATGTCGACTGCCAAGTGTGTCTGGTGGCAGTCAGAAACACACTGCACTACTGCTTTATGTGGCGAACAATATCGCGGACTCGGAGCTGCTTTATCGAGAGAATGAACTACTTTCTGCCCATGTTCGAGCTCTAGAAACCGCGTGGACACTGGGGGTAGTTCGTACACCATACAAGTCCTCACACTACAGTGATCCAGCTGAAGTTGATACTAGTACCCTAAATGTGGCCTCATTCGTGCTCCCGCATAACCCCCAACAGCAACTATCGCGCGGAAGCTCCAAAAATGCCGGACGACCGTCACCTTTCAATAAAGCCACAAAGGGAGCAGGCCACAACAAGTCGAAAGTTGTTTCTAGCAAGAATACTCAGTTCGATGAAGCCGCTGAAGATCTCCAGCGATTCGTGCTAAGTTTACCAAGCTCGTCCTCGTTTACCTCGCAGTCGATGCCGCTTTCAACGATGACACCAGGGTCTAAGTCTCTCCCGCCTCCGCATGCGCTGTCTCTGCGTGAATGGTTAAGCAATGCCTCGCGAGTGTTTGAAGGCGTGCGTAAATCTAGCTGTTTTACAGCTGAGTTCACATCGAACCGGGACCACCGCTAACCTCCTAATTTGAATAATTTGGGCCACCTATTCAAGTAGGAGATGTTGCCCAGCCTGTCGTCACGTCCATGGACAATGTGAACCCAATTGTTCAAGATCAGATATTCTGAACATTTTCTCGTGGCCATATTTGACGAGTTCATTGGTGCGTGCTGCTCCATAGATAGAGGTGCTCATTCCCAACAAAGTAGCTTTTTCTCGCAAAAAGGTCGACAGTTTGCTGGCGTGTGTACATTCTTGAGTCATCCTACGGTTCAAGTCGCGATTGGCGTTAATGTATCGTATTATATGGAGAACACAGAAAGCAAGTCACCGATGCATCGATTTGCTCCAGTGGAATGACAACGGCCTCGTTGTGGAGTATGATGCAGTCAGGCATTGCACTTCTTGTTAAATTACCTCCCTCCCATCAGGAAGAAGGTAAAACGGTGTTCCCATTCCTGCTGAGTGTATCGTTTAAATGGGTCTGCTGTCATGGTGCTGGTAAGATGTTAATCGAAGCTTGAACACGAGAAACTGAGCTTCTTCCATGAAGTATCCGTGGACGCGATTGTCCTGTTTCAGCAAGATCTCCTCCCAACTCTCTTCCAAAGAAACTTACCACACCCAGACATGGTCGTTCAGGACAGGGCTCTACATGGTGATTTGATATCAAAGAAACTTACCACACCCAGACATGGTCGTTCAGGACAGGGCTCTACATGGTGATTTGATACTACACCAATGACAAATAATTCGAATGGTGGTATTGTGATCCAATGCAACTTGCGGAGAACCAGAAACTCAGATCCGTCCTCCTCTTCCATTCTCAGCAACCCAAATGCCTTAAGCCCATCTTTTTTGTAGTAGAGCTTGCCGTCTTTGTATTCGTACCCTTGTAGTGTCACCATTTTGTTAAGCATTCCAAGTGTTGTATCGACGCTACAAGGAGCTGTGAAAATGATCCATCCACTACCATGTTTCCAACGCATGTAAGTTACTGCTCGTAGTATTCGTACAAACATAATAAAGCCAATGAGTGGAAAGATAATCACAGCATGACCAACTAATCCCCAAACGTAATAGGAAACGGCACGAGCAACATAACCAGAATGTTTTAAATCGGAGTGGCTCAATGAAGTGAGAAAGTGTGATAGGCCGATTGCATTGATTAATTCTCCGATTAAAGTCGACTCGTAGCTAAATAACAGTCGTTTAATGACAAGACGATTGCTTTCTCGCAGCCATCCCATGTTCTCTATCATCTCAAAAGCGAGTAAAACGACCCCAGATAAATTGTAGCCAAGCGAAATATACTGAAACCAAGCCAGAACTCCTTCCGTTGCGACGAGCAAGAATAAATCACTCATAATGCCTTCAACTAACAGATACAATAGTAACACACGATGGTAATTTGTTGCTCCATGTGCTGATAGACGCATTGTCTCGTGTACGAAGACCATAGCTGTCTTCCTATCAAGCTCTTCGCCCATTTGATCGCATCTTCGACCGTAGCGAGAGCAAGCAATATAACTTCGCCGCAGAACAATTGCGCGATAGAATATCCAAATAATACCTACTGCAGCAAACCAATATGACATTCGATATCCAGCCCCACCAGCGTCTTTTGCCAGTGATGAACCATTGATGTCGTACGTACCAAGACTATCAATATGTCCATAAATTGTATGATCTTGAGAGCAGTAAGTGCCACTGATCTCTTCGTAAAAGGAATAGAACCCAATAGTCCCGTGATAAAAGTACACTTTTACTGAGTAACTCGTGCTGGAGCAGCTTTCATCCACCGTCACGTCTTCAATCAGGTAATTGCCGTGACAATTGTACTGTGGAGAAACCAAATGACAGAGACGCCCACCGCTCACATCATAATAGTGCGTCGACTCCATATTCCACCAAATATGTGCCATCTGAAGGCCTGTTACAGGACAGAACGCCGTCAAACTAGTAGCATTCTGCTCTACTGCTGGTGGGACGACGAGGCTTTTGTGCATCTTGTGTGGCATCACAAATTTCAGGAAACTCCGAGTCTGTAGAATTAGTGGTACCATCCCGACAACCAGCCATGCCAGAAACAGCTTCCCTTGAGAGCTCTTCCATGCTCCACTGTTCCTCACGCTCCCTTGAGTTACTTCGTCGCGGCAGTGCACTCGACTTTGCGGAAGTTGCATTCGAAACGAAATTTAAATGTGCTATTGTTGTTGCCAAAACGGACACTTGACCGTAATAATCTACAGCTTTACGTTCAAATCTCCACATTATTATTACAATAAACGAGACTGAAGCTAGGTAAAACGCTGGGTTTCCTGCCTGAATCGGATCAGCACGTATTTATACACAAATTGCTGTTCAACCGCCATCGCCTCGGGTGAAGCCATGATGTTGTGGCTTTGATTGTCTGAAGGCGACCATGTTCGTGAACACTAAGTTCAATTCACAGTTGTGGCGATACTTTTCATGCCACAATATTTCGAAATAATAGCTGTCCAAAGGTTGTTGAAACTCGTCGACAGGGTCGTAAGTTACGAGTGTGATTTTGACCACAAAATGCCTTCAGCGATACGTAGTACCACATGGCAGGTTTTCCTGGTCTGTTTGAGTTCCAGAAGCTCTCGAAATATTTGAGAGAGGGAGCTACTGTACTGGTAGGCCTGTTCAAGTTCCAGGAATCTAGAACTTGAATAGGCCTAGCATCTCTGCCTACAGTTCTTAATCACAGGAGCTTTGTGTTCTTGGACGCAAAATGCAGACTGACCGAAATCTCCTGCCGATAGGAACGGCGTGATTCGACTTGGCAACCTCAAGGTTGACTAACCTTCCACTAAACCTGTCATAACAGTAGATCAGTGCTGATTGTTACTTCGAAGTACTACGTATAATACTAATGATTGACATGGAACAGGTTCGGAATGTCGTTGCCTCGGTTATCCTTCTTTGTTGAAGCACGAGTCTTGATCATCCAAGGACAACGCACCTGGACACCAGAACATTATGGCTACCATCACACAAACACCAGCTTAAGACAATACTTCGAAGTATCACTTTGCTTTAAAAGTTCCTCAGCACAATTTTAAACCGAGCTCTAGCTCGATACTTTCTCGTAAATCAATCGTCTCGTTCCCTTAGCATGCAATGAATCAAGTATAAAATTTGTTCCCTATCCACTCACCTCATCTACAATGTACTGACGATACTCCTTGTGACGGGAAAATCATCTGCAACCTCAGTGGATGCTGCATAAATCATCATCCCCCGTATCCTTCTTGTCGAGAGAACTCTTCCCATTCAGCGATGACTGTCGAGTTTGGTCCAGGACCATAAGCACATCCTCCAGCAATGCACAAACCGATCGTGGCAAGTGAAAAGTCCCCACCAAGTTGAGTGCCCCACGCAGCGAAAGTTGTGCTAATTGCTGCAGCGTAAATTGCCGCAGCAGCAGCGTCGTCCTGATTAACATTGTACGCCATAATGTTCACCCAATCTACGTATTCCAAGACTCCAGTCGGGAAGCAGCGCGAATAAGCGGCTGTTGCTTCAGCAGTACACACCGTCGTGTCTCCTTCATAGAAATAGGCATCATACGTAAGCAAAGCTGCCGTATTACCAGCAGCATCCAGCGCTTCTCGGGTCGCTTTCAACATGTTCACCGCTCGATCAGCACTGAACTCCGTTCCCACCGTCTCATCATCCAGGTCCACTCCGGAAAAGCCGAATTTCGATACAAGAGCTACTGCAGATTCTGCAAACAATGTGACGTTTGCAACCTCCGACATGTTCTCGTTGTTAGTGGAGCCTCCGATACTCAGCATGTTCACCGCTCGATCAGCACTGAACTCCGTCCCCACCGTCTCATCATCCAGGTCCACTCCGGAAAAGCCGAATTTCGATACGAGAGCTACTGCAGATTCGGCAAACAATGTGACGTTTGCAACCTCCGACATGTTCTCGTTGTTAGTGGAGCCTCCGATACTCGCCATGGCTACAATGCAGCGAGTATGCAGCTGCTCCACACATTGCTTGATATTTGCATCGGTGGACTGGAACGAAGGCACAATCACCCCATCAGCAACGAGTGCAAACCCAAAGACGACGTGTGTGACGCCATCAGGGACAGAGTCACAGCCTGCAACTTCACTCTGCCAGAAGGCGACAGTTCGGTTTTGAGCTGCTACAGTCGAGCAAGTCGACGATAACGAGGATGAAGGCTCCGAATTGGATTCCCCACTAGTGTCCGAGCTTGAAGAATCGTCGGAATTGTTGGAATTGGCATCCAAAGTCAGTACAACAACGACAATGACAGCAATAAGCACCACAATTCCTGAAAAGAAACAAAATGACGTTAGGGTTTACCGGAGACTTTGGTGAAATTTGGACACACAAAACGCACCACAGGCGACTGGAATCAGTTTACGAAGCAGTTTGGAGCGCTGCTGCTTCTTAGGGGCAATGCGTTGACTGAAGCTTGTTGACAAGTACGGACCCATGTCGTTGGGAGGATAGTAGTAGGCAGAAGTCTCGGATTCATCTTCGTAGCGTCGGGTAGGCGATCGAGCCATCGTTTTGGTATTGTAACTGCAGTCGTCAAAGTTAAAACTGAAGAAGCTCTAGCAGGCACATGGTGCGAGTGAGTAAGGGTAAATATCGGATGGGTTGGTTGCGAGTGGAGCATGGCAGAGAGATGGCTACATGTACCAGCCATTGATGCACCATCCACAGTCAACGAATTTTTAGACATTAGCTACCAGTGCGATAGGAATATTGATACGATGGGGTTAATTCTTCTCTCCCACTTTACAACCAAGTTCTGCAAAGAGTCCAGATGTGTTATCACTCAATTATTATTGTAATTATTGTTGGAGGTTGCTGCTTATCGTCTCAGTCATGCAGCATCCAGAATATAATATGTACTACAACACAAAAATATGAGTCAAGCGTCGCCCGTGGTTTCGTATAGCAACCCTTGCAGCATGCAGCGCAGTAAGCCAAGAAGACGATTCAAAGGTCCAGAAAGAAGTGGGAGAATACCGCGTAAGCTTAGAGGAAAGCACGTGCGCTGAAGAGCCACAGTCCGTATTTCAAGTGGCTTAACTTACTGGTAGTCTCTCCCGAGAAAAATCTGTGATGCATAGGATCCAGTCTGTCGGTTTACACCAGGGCCACTTTTGACGTCGCCTGGACATGGGGTATATTGAGGCGTTTCGAGGTCGCAAGCGTGTACGTTCTAGATCACCACTTGAGCTTCGCCGAACGGAGGAGGCGGGTTTAGTCTTTTAAATCGTGTCCAGTTGGAGTCCATAGTCACTTCTGCAGACAGGGGCTACTGACTTGAAAAGATGTACGTTAGTGTTGCTGTGCACTTCGTAGACCAAAATCTATGTCGAGATCAATCGAGCCGTTTAGCGAGAAAATATTTGGTTGCCTCTAAAACGACAACGCATACAGTACGAATCGTGTGCGACCTATTAAAACGCGTCGATGGTGCGCTTTCAGACGAGAAGTGGCTGGGGCTCCAAGACGCACGAGCAAGTTAGAAAGCCACAACGAAATTGATCAAGCAGTGTGAATCACAATGACTCAACTGTGTGAATCGCACTGTGATGGATACTCTGCATCTGAGTGACTCGGTGGATCAGAAGTCCCTCAGTAAATGCACCTCATCGTCTCTATACCCCGTTATATCTGATTCCGAAAGTGAAAACCAGACAAAGTAAAATGAATGTGATTCTTCTGTACCATATTTAATCCCTCTCTAATCAGCACAACAGTGTGCATGATTACTTTCTAATTTGATTGCCGGTTGAACAAAGTCGAGTCACGTCAGAAGTTCAGTGTCTGTCAGCACCACATCACATCACAATTTTTGGCACATTGTTGAGCGAGGATAGAAGTTCAGTGTCTGTCAGCACCACATCACATCACAATTTTTGGCACATTGTTGAGCGAGGACGAATGTTTCCTGGATGAGTCGTCCGTACTAGCGTTTCTGGCCGACTATGAAATGGCGGACGATGCCAGCAGTTCCCCAGTGCAAGAGAAGAAGAAATCCTGGCGACAACAACGCAAAGACGAGGTTCTTAACCTTCGCGAAGTCGTCAAGCAGCTTTCCAGAGAGCCGGAGAAGCTCAAAATGGCTGCAGGGGTGCACTCGACGCTTCCTACTTCAACTAAACTTCTCACTCGGAAGAGGCGGCGGAGATGTGCGAGAAAATCGCAGGTTGCTACTAGCAACCTGCGATTGACTAGCAATGCTAGTCAATGTTGCGCCAATGTAGTGAGGAGGAGTATCCATTCCATCTTGAAGTTGATTTAAGACGACCTTATTGTTCATGGGAGGAGCTAATCCCCTCGTATTCAGCCGATGTTGCTGGATCAATTATATAGACGACGACATCATATCCTGCCTCAACTTCCTCTTGATCACTCGTTGCAGTGACTTGGCTAGTTGTAGTTGCTGCGCCAATTCTTCGCGTAACTTAACGTTAAGACGTGGATACTTTCTTTGAGCAGACAGGAATGCTTCAACTGCAATGTCCTGGACGGAGAAGTAACAAACCGAACAAGAATTTCACTAAAGGTTTGTTTGTGGAATTTCTCGACAATTACGCTGTGCCATTCAGTGTTCAAGAGACTTCCAAGGCCATTTGGAAACCCAGAGAGCTGAAAGACGACAACCTCCATTTCTTACAGAAGTTTACTGCTGGCAAAGATACGCAAATGAAAAGCATGGCATTTGCGTTTTCTTTAGAGGGTGTTGACTTCCATGTAAAAATGCGAACTGTGACGCCCAAATACACTGAGCGAGAACGAACGGTGTTCATTACGCGAACGTTAATCGAGTCGTATCATGAGGACCTGACAGTATCACTCGTCGAGACAAAGTCGAATAGTTTTGAAATGTGGTATTTTATCAGCGGTTGGTCCGACGACAATAATACAAATCCATCGCGCGGCGGTATTACGAGATGACTATTCCTTGGATCTGACTAAGTATTCTACCGGTAGTCTTGACTTTGGTCTGGACCACTGGAAAAAAACATCAACGGCTATCCATCAACAACGGAAAATCAGTTAGTAAGCGCAACAACGTAAAGAAGCAACACGGTTCTATTGTTATTTGTAAAATTATTGACGTTAAAATAATCATTTTTTAAAATATTTTTAAAAAGCCTTACTTGTGTTACGATAAATAATGCGTCACGCCAAGTTCATTGGAATCGCATCCGCTTAAGATGGCCGAAATCCAGGATGACAACGCCGCCGTAATTGGTTCAACTCGAGTTTTCTGAATGTTGTGTCCCCCACCAGCAAATTCGAGACGTGGGCCGACATGAGAAAGTTTGCCAAGTTGTTGAGGAATCGCAGGTTCGACTAGAACATCGTCGAGTGCGTATGCAACAAATACAGGCATTCGAGCTTCCTTTAGCAAATTAACTTGAGTTCGGATTAACGGGAATTTCGTTGTGCCTGCTCTTATGATTGCAGATACACACGAAGATGTTGGTGTTCGTCTGGGAAACCGGAGGATTTCAGTATACAAATACTTGACACAACGCGT
>JAIKVB010000400.1:0-27694 GCA_024679045.1 Phytophthora brassicae | reverse complement strand
TTCAGTGGATACCGGTACTTTATAGTATTCGTGGACGAGTACACTAGGTATTTATTTACCTTTTTGATGAAAAAGAGGGACGAGGTTTATCATGTCTACGAGGACTTAAGAAGAAAGGTGAGAAGCAAAATCACTCGAGTTTACACAGTGGTGGCTATACATGATGAGGAAATCATGAAAGTGCAGAGTGACAAGGCAAAGGAATATGAAAAGCTCGCAAGAGTGATTGCAGCTTATGGAACCCGCTTCCGCTTCACACAAGCATATACACCCCATATAATGGGATGGCTGAGCGCCGTATGCGTTCTGTAATGGAGAAATCAAGAAGCATGCTATTTGAAGGACACCTCCCGTGTGCTCTGTGGGGCGAGGCAGTGATAACGGCAACCTATTTGATAAATATTACGCCGAGTGCGGCTGTAGATATGAGATCACCATACCAAATGTGGTACAAACGCATACCTTCAGTGAAGAAGTTGCGAACATTTGGATGTGCTGCGTACGCGTGGGTACCAGTGCATCAAAGAAATAAATTACAAGGCCATGCAGTGAAGTGCATGTTTGTGGGATATGATGAAGATGATCGATCTGGGTACAGGCTAGTGCGCCTATTAGATTACGATGTTGTACACTCAAGAGATGTTACATTCAATGAGACCGAATTTCCTCAGTTTCCTACAAGAGTTCTTGAAGGGTTGCCGGATGAATTACAAAGGAAGTGTGGTTGCTACCATTGTGATGGACAATTAGAAGAGCTGCAGCTTCAGTGGAAGCTATCTTACGTGAAGAACAAGCAGTTACTAAAACAAGAGTACAAACTGAGGGGAGTCCAGAGAGACCAGTGGGTCGTCAAAGAGCTATTGTTACTACTGGTGGAGTACCTGTACGTGGTGGCGATAGATATGTGGATGGAAGTGTAATGTCAGTGAGAAGTTTAGATATCTCAGTGGACAGATCTAGTACTAGTGAACCATTAGTGACACGGGTTAGTGAACAACCTGAAGCCACAGCCAGTGAGGCAAATGTGACTACAGTGCAAGCAGTTGGTGTCAGTGGACCACAAGCTACAGAGGTCAGTGAACGACTACGTACAACGACTGGCGGGGCTCCAGTAGCACATGAGCGAGTGAGGCTCACACGAGTGGCAACAGGGACACCTGGTAGTGGTATACCAGGGTCCAATGCCAATAGTGTACCAGTTCCTAGGGCCAGTGAGGCTATACCACAGGAACAGGAGAAGACATCTAGCGCGCAAACCAGTGGGTTACAGATGCATGAAGATAACTCTTTAGAAGTTAATTCAAGTGGAAGTGAAAATCGCAGTGGCGACAGTGTTAGTGCCAGGATTGATCACCCTCGTACATGGAGTGTGGACGGAAACGTCGGTGAAATAGACTTTGATCTTGACTACAACCTTGAACCGAATGATGAGGTGGCACCGAATTCAGTGGATGCACTGAGGAGTCACTCTCAAAGTGGAGGACAAGCAGTGCAGTCAAGTCCTGTATCGGTGTTCAGACCAGGTGGGTCTCCACCAATACTTGATGAACATGCAGTAACCTGGTTTGAGCAGTTTATTGCAAGTCAAGTTGACAGAAGACTCAATCAGACATTACAAGAAGACAACGGCAGTGGTCACATGTCTTTCTTATCTCGTGAGTTAAGACGTAGAGGAACTCAACGTGCACAACTACACCAGCAGAATAGAAACCACTCGAGTTACAGATCTCCACCAAGGATTCTCATGGACTCTGCGTCCCCATACTCACACTCAGTTAGAGGCGGGACACTTTGTGGATGCTGCTCCGGAAGGCAATGCTGTGCTGCGTCCATGGAGAGGTGCTCCACTCAAAGTGGTGGGCACAACGGAGAATGTTTTGGAAGGCAAAGATCCGTTTGTGAAAGGACGGAAGTGGGGATACAATACGAGAGTGGACGTCAAAGGAGGAAACAAATCGAGAGGATAGATTACAAGAAGAAAGTGATATGCTACACAATCAGACACAGAATCAAAAGTCCAGAATGAAACACCGGAAGTGTACATGCTGTTTTAAAGGAGGAGATGCAGTGGCATACCTCTCTATGGAGGGAGATAGTGATCCCCTCAACCAGTCTAGTCAGTGTGTGATTCCTAGTGAGGAAGCGAGTATACTAGATTACTTGAGGAAATCTGGGATCCAGTCAGATGCAGATATTGTCAGTGCAGACAAAGATATCCCGAAGTATGAGCAATATGTGTATGCTCTGTTGGCAATCAAGTACATTGCAGAACCCAAGACTTATAAACAAGCGGTGCAAAGTGCTGAGGCAGCCAAGTGGGGTTTAGCCATGGACAGTGAGATTGCATCTCATGATGAGAATGTGACCTGGGTACTTGTACCAAGACCCAGAGGAAGGAGAGTTTTAAAGAACCGGTGGGTTTATGTGATAAAGTACAAGTCTGATGGGTCAGTGGATCGCTTTAAGGCAAGGCTTGTGATTAAGGGATTCCTACAGAAGTATGGTATTGACTATAATGAGATCTTCTCGCTTGTGGTGCGAATGGAAATACTGCGTCTATTACTAGCTCTAGCTGCTGCTATGGACTGGGAAATAGAGCAGATGGATGTCAAAACTGCCTTCCTGAATGGATTCCTCGAGGAAGAGATCTACATGGAACAACCTGAAGGATATTTTCAAAGTGCATACCAAGAGTTTGTGTGTTTACTCAAGAAAAGTTTGTACGGACTCAAACAAGCACCACGTGTATGGTACTACACGTTTTATGAGTTCATGATTGAAAACGAGTTTGTGAGACTTGTGAAAGATCCTTGTGTGTTTATCAAGACAAGGTCAAACGAGATATGTATTATCAGTGTTTACGTGGACGATCTACTTGTGATTGGGACCAGTGGGTTCGTAGCAGAAGTGAAGGAACTCTTGAACAATCGATTCAAGATGACGGATCTCGATGGAGTGAGTTATCTACTAGGTTGGCACATTGAAAGAAAGCGTTCACAGCGAATCATATTCATACATCAAGAAAAGTACGCGACCAAAGTGTTGGACCGCTTTGGACTGGCTCAGTGTCGACCAGTGAGGTCTCCTGAGGACCCAGCACACAAGTTAAGTAAGAGTGATTGCCCTGTGAGTGCACAGGACAAGAAAGAGATGGAAAGTTGTCCATACAGAGAAGCTGTAGGCAGCTTTATGTATCTTATGATGGGTACACGACCAGATTTGGCAAGCTTTGTTAGACAAGCGAGCAGATATCTACAGAATCCTGGAAAGAGACATTGGAATTATATATTACGTGGACTTAAGTATCTGAGTGGAACAAAGGACTATGGTATTACGCTGGGAACTAATACATTGTCAGAACAAGGACTAGCGAGTGCGCTCAGTGCCTTTAGTGATGCAGATTATGCAAACAATGTTGATAATCGCCGCTCAGTGTCAGGGTATGTGACGTACCTGTTTGGAAATTCCCCAATCTCCTGGAGAAGTTCTCTACAGAAGATTGTGACGTTATCTACGGCTGAAGCTGAGTATGTGGCTCTAGCTGCTGCTGTTCAAGAAGTGTTATACTTGAAACAAGTGCTATTAGAGTTGGGATTCCGTCAAACCGGTCCAGTGAGGATCGGTGAGGACAATCAAGCAACTATAAGAATATCTAAGAACCCTGAACATCATGGACGATGCAAACACATTGACATACGATACTTCTTCGTACAAGAAATACAACAGAGTGGTGATATTGATATATATTACTGTCCTACTGACAAGATGCCAGCGGACATTATGACGAAAGCATTATCTCCTGAAATTTACTGTAGAATACGCAATCTACTTGGTGTGCGCTCACGAACAGTGGTTCTAGGCTAGTAGTGGGGTAATGTGTGGGGTTTTCACCCAGGTGGACCTTATTTCGTGTGGAAATGTAAGGAGGACAGTCATGTGGACATCCAGGCCAAGGTTTCCCAACACGCAAGTGAGGCTGTTAAGATACCGGTATTTTGACCGGTATACTGGTTATGGTGTGCGGTAACTGATGGCCTTACTTCAACTGGAGTTTTTCCCTCAAAGGAGGTTTTACTCATGTTGTGTATTGTACTTAAAAGAGAACTACATGTAGTGGCTATAATACATCACTTTAAGATTTGCGCCGAAACACTCAAGTCGACAGAACCTTTTCATCTTTTCCCCGTTCACACTGAGAATTCCTGTTTTCTGGAAAAGCACACGCAGTGCATCTTCAGAGAAACGAATACCTAAAACAACCGGTATTTTCCTCTACTTTCTAGCAACATGTTATTACAGTAATACCGGTATTAGTAATAACTACTAACGCCACATATTTGGAGCTCACCGAATGAATTTAATGGACAGCTCACAAAGGTTTAAAACCGGTACTGGGAATCAGGATGGCTGGCTTTTTGCAATACTAACGTAAATAAGCGACAGTAGTGCGTCTGCATTGACCCTGTTCGGACCGCTGTCCAACCACTTGCCGATCGCTGGCTACCGACGAAAGCCGAACATGCTGATCGGCTGGGGTATGAGCATCGTAGCATTGGCGTACAACCACAAGTCGGGGGAGATCCAACGAACGCGCATAATCAATTCGCGTGTTGTAGAAAACGAAGACGCTGCAGATTCTGGTGACAAATACTTCAGAAGTACTTCAAGAAGTACATCCTAAGACTCTTCGTAGTTGTGCTGGTTACGTTATGACGGATGTGGCTTGCAATGGTGTGATGGTGGAGATGGCGCAGCTCCAGCCAATAGAGATGCGTGGACAAGCTCGAGCAACGATCTACATAGTGTGATACAGTGCCAGCTTGGTGGCAGGCTTTGTGACTGCGCTAGGCTTCAATGGCCAAGTGTATGGTGGGACTTCTCCTCAAGCGTGGCACCAAACAACGTCTTTGGGTTTGTGTTGCGGTGGCCTTGATTGGGTGCTGCGGTACCGTGGTCTTCCTTGACGAGACGCAAGATGGATCACTCGGCACGAGCAAGTGCAAAATACCTATTCCAGTCACTCCACTACACGAAATGTGGCGCATCTTACAGCAACGCGCGCCTTCCTTTGGGGTCGTAGTCTGGTCTGATCGGGTGTTTAGGTCGTACTCTTGTAGCTCCTCGTTTGCACCGCCAATTTTCGCTTCGCTCATGGCGGGCAAGGCGTCGGTAAATAGATATTAACTCCTTTGTAGGGCAACTACTCCGGCCCACGCGCCGACCATTGCACACCTCCGCTTTGCTTCGGTTGCAAACGGTCTCTCTGAGGCCTCTTTGCACATCTTGAGAATATCATAAAATACCCGACCGAATCCACGAGCCGACCAGAAAACGACCCGAAAAGGAATCCACGCGTGGCTTTCCACTTTTGGCATTCGTTCCTCACGTCCGTCAGCTTCTCGGACCTCGCAGCAATTCAAGAATTTGATTGGGCGTCACGCCACTCAACAGCGGCTTGGCCGGCTGTGTCTCCACTGCGTTAATCGTCTCACGACCTTTTTGAAGCGCGAATACTTTCTCAATGCTACATGTAGTTGGCGCTGGATCATGTTCACTTGCTCCTTCTTCACCACCGTCGTCTTCATTGCAGTCAATCTGGTCACAACTTTCGACGTCGTACGCAGTCGGTGGCTCTATCTCGGTGGTCCTTAGATCGCTGCGATTCCGGAAGGTGGTTTCGTCACAGTAGAAATCGCTGAACCGGGTTTCGAAGGCACGACGTACGCATTGCTGCCGTTCGCTCAGAGTGTGACTAACCTCATGGATGCGTACTTCGACGTGTCTGATGTAGCCATAGCATCGGACACGTGCGCTGCCAGGTCGCGTACTGCTTCTTCATTGCTGGTGGCGTGCACTTGGTACTGTAGGACTCGGGACGTTAGTGCTCCTGTCCGACCAGAAGCAACAGGCGCAGGATCTCAAGCGCCTTGGAAGCTCCAGTCGTCTCGCCGCCCAAGTGGCGATCATTGGCATTGTGGTGACGTTGACGTGGGCCACGACTGCCAACATACTGGCGATCCACAGAGCTCCACGGCATGTTTGATAATTGCAGGAGGACAAGGATGTTCACGCCAGGACGATGTAGTGTTTAAGTTCGCCATCTTGATCAGAGCAGCACATAACGGTGACATCAGACGGGTCTGAAGTTACTGCAGAAGTCGCCTTGGCCTTCGAATGGGACTTAATCGGTGACATCAGACGGGTCTGAAGTTACTGCAGAAGTCGCCTTGGCCTTCGAATGGGACTTAACCACCATCGCATTACGACTGTTACACGGATTGACTGGCCACGTCTCAACTGTTCCGTCGCAGGTTTCATAGGTAGGATCGACTGTTACACGGATTGACTGGCCACGTCTCAACTGTTCCGTCGCAGGTTTCATAGGTAGGAAGATAGCCACGTTTGCTCGGGCGTATGCGGACGAAGCGAGCTACATCAGCGAAGATCCCCGCAACGGACGATGTTTTAAACGCGCGGTCAAGTGTTTCCATTTGGAGAAATGGCGGAGCATGTGTGAAAGCGGCAGCGATTGCGGGCAGATCCGATGGGGACTCGTGCTGCGCAGCGCTGCTTACTGGAACGAATGGTGCTCCATGCACTTGATCTGTCAAACGGCGTGAACACGTCAGCGCCAGCGACTGAAGCGCAAGACTGGAGCTAAGCGGACACAGCAGGGACATTTTCATAAAGAGGGCAGTTGGGTGAAATCGTTTTCAAGAGGTACCCATTTTTGAAAACATGCCGACACCATCAGCATGTGTATGGTCGCGCTGCAGGAACTAACATGATTCTAACAGTCCGGCAGGCGTGGACTCGCGGACTGAGGCCAATTTGGGGTTCAATGCAGTGCTATTTACACGAATATCGATTAGGATTGAACACTTATCTAGCTATTTCCTCTTAATTACTTACTAGAATTTGCTATTTTGAGTTAAGATTCTCAGCTGACTATAACTCTTTTAACTTACGAGCTCGTCTTGCGTGAAGTTGGTCAGAATAGGGGGCAATCCCGCAACCTGACCGATGTTCAGCACTCGTCTCATTAGAAGCTCGCCTATAGACCCTCATCCACGTTTAAACCGTGGTGGTCGGAATCCGCTCGTTTGTTGGTGATCGAATCTGCATGCTTGCAGCGATGTTATAAACTAATTTCGGTTCGTTCGAGAGCAACAAGTGTAAAAAAATTGGCGATCTTTTGAAAATGGGGAAGCTTCAAAAAGTGTTTTACCCAAATGCTCTTTTTATGATAACCTCATTAGGTACAGCAGTTGGCTGGATCAAGGCCAGACTCTCTCTGGGCCAGAGCGCCAACAAATTTAGCTCGCTACATGTATTATACTTGGCCAACTTGCGCGTAGCTGTAAATACACTTCGGTAAACGCTTGCTGGGTCTTATGCATGAGCTCATGCGGCGGCTAAATATAGAGCCTTCCCGGGGTGAAACCATCTTACCCTGGCCAAAAACTACAGAGCCGGTCAGTCTGAAGTGCGTGGAGGCGGGACAACCATTCGTTCGAAACCGCCCCCTTTTAGCCAATGGGTGAGTGCACGAGCAAATTCGAGTACTACGATTGGCCCGCACAGGTATCCTGCGTCAAACGGCCAGTGTGTGGCGGAGAAGCCCAGCCTCGTAGCCGCTCGCCAACAAAGGCTTCCCCCTTCTATCATTTAGGATTTTTCTCCGTTTCGCAGAAGACTTTTAAACCTCCCCCCTCTCCAGTCAAGATGAGCGCTTTGTCTGCTTACAAGCCGGTCGCCACTTCGGAGGCCCCGAAGAAGAGCGCCGCCATGTCGTTCGTGATGGACCTGGCTGCTGGTGGTGTTGCCGGCGGTATCTCCAAGACCGTCGTCGCCCCCATTGAGCGTGTGAAGCTGCTCCTGCAGGTGCAGGCTGCTTCGACGCAGATTAAGCCGGAGGACCAGTACAAGGGCATCGTTGACTGCTTTGTGCGCGTGTCCAAGGAGCAGGGTGTGAACTCCCTGTGGCGTGGTAACCTGGCCAACGTCATCCGTTACTTCCCGACGCAGGCCCTGAACTTTGCGTTCAAGGACAAGTTCAAAAAGATCTTCATGGACGGTGTGACCAAGGAGCAGTTCTGGCGCTTCTTCATGGGTAACCTGGCTTCGGGCGGTGCTGCTGGCGCCACCTCGCTGCTGTTCGTGTACCCGCTTGACTTCGCCCGTACGCGTCTTGGCGCTGACGTTGGCAAGGGCAAGTCCCGTATGTACACTGGCCTCATGAACTGCCTGACCACCATCTACAAGTCGGACGGTATGGGCGGCTTGTACCAGGGCTTCGGCGTGTCGGTCGGTGGTATCATCGTGTACCGTGCTGCCTTCTTCGGCGGTTACGACACGCTCCGTGACGTGGCTCTTAAGGACCCCAAGAACGCCCCCGTGTGGCAGAAGTGGCTTGTGGCCCAGACGGTCACGACGATGGCCGGTATGATCTCGTACCCCTTCGACACTGTGCGTCGTCGTATGATGATGCAGGCTGGCCGCAAGGACATCTTGTACACGTCCACGTTGGACTGCGCTTCCAAGATCCTCCAGAACGAGGGCAGCGGCGCTTTCTTCAAGGGTGCTGGCTCCAACGTCCTGCGTGGCACGGGAGGTGCTATCGTCCTGGTGCTGTACGATGAGTTCAAGAAGATGATGGCTTAAGTAGCTTGACCTTGTTGTTTGCGATGGACCGTCGACTTTACGTCGTCGTGAAAGTCGAGACCAACACAACACTCCCAGGAAGAAATGGCGAGGCTGTTTTACATAGACAAGATATATTCTCACACATTGAGGGAGGGAGATTGAATGAATACCTTGCCACTTTTTCCATATATAAATCATGTGCCTTCTTGTTCCAGTGTTCAAGCCCACGCAGCGGTGCGGCGTTATCTTTTCTGATTTTTGGGTACTGTAGGTAGTCGACATATTAAGTGCGAATGCTATAGAGTGATGGTCACTTCAACTTGCCATTCTAGCGTCGGTTGCGCACTGGGAAGAAGCCGTTATGCGATGCGGAGCAGTGGTTTCCTCGTAGCTTCGCCAAGTTTCTTGCAGCAGGAGCTCTTTTAGTACACGCCGGATTATCAAATGATGCAGGAGGAAGAAGCGTACGAGGAACAACTTGCTAGCGCAAAAGAGGAGGATAGTAACTTGCGAACCAGGAGCAAAGCGCAGGAGTCAGAGGACGACAGTGACGCGTCACAGACGGCAGTTTCCTCAAGTGGTAGACGAAAGAAGAAGGGGGATACAGCGGCTGAGTTAAAACTCTGCGAATTCTCTGCAGGTGACGAAGATGACGGACCAGAGAACTATCAAATCGTGAAGAAATCCATCTACAAACCTCATCGTCAAGGGTTTCTAAGTCGCTTCTCTCCAGCAGCGTCTACCAAACAAAAGTACGCACCAAGCGAAATCACAGGTATCACTAATGGAGAAGAAACCGAAGTCTCTACGACATTTGTAGAGAAATATAGAGAAAATGAAGATCTTGCGGTTGAGGAAGCACAAGAGGAAGGTATTCAGGTGTCAATCGATCGTTCTACTCGGACACCTGGACGAGGTCGAAGGTTAAGTGGTCGAAGGCGCATGAACGCCGAAGATGCCGCGTTGGGTGGACCGTCGGAAGTTGTAATTCATTCTGGAGACAGTAACGTTGGATTCGTGACACTCAACCCGATTATTAAGGGCAACATACATCGAAGTGCACCCAGTCATGGCGATGTTAAAGCTCCTGCTATGACGAAATCCTCGGCGGCTCCTGTTGCGAAGGCCAAACCTGTTCTTTTGGAAATTCCAGTCGCTGGTCAAGGTCGCGATCGTTTACTTTTGACTATCAATGCACTCGGTGCTATGGGTTTGCCTAAAGCTGAGAAGTTTGGCACACAATCTTGCTGTCTCGAAATGAGACTCTTTGATGGAGCTAATGTGGACAATACGAACAGCAGCTGGTCCTCCTACTTGATGCGGACGGAGCTGCACAAGAAAGGTGGCAGTGAAGCGCAATGGAATCAGCAGTTTACCACGACGTTACGCTCACAAAAGACCCAGATGCTTCACGTGGAAGTAAAGACAAGCAGCAAAATGCTTGTAGGCGAAACCAATGTTTCGTTGGACAAAGTTGGAGATATATTTTACGATCAACATTATCCTTTATTTCGATGCGATGACAACGATGAGAGTGGCAACGAGTCAGTGTTGCTGTCTGCAGGACAAATTCATCTTCAGCTGAAAAATCAGCAGTTTACCACGACGTTACGCTCACAAAAGACCCAGATGCTACACGTGGAAGTGAAGACAAGCAGCAAAATGCTTGTAGGCGAAACCAATGTTTCGTTGGACAAAGTTGGAGATTTATTTTACGATCAACATTATCCTTTATTCCGATGCGATGACAACGATGAGAGTGGCAACGAGTCAGTGTTACTGTCTGCAGGACAAGTTCATCTTCAGCTGAAGATAGTGGATACTGCGACGACGCCGTTGACCCCCACAGTCGTTCCTCTGCTTCAATCACCCCTATTTACTAGCTCAGGATCTATTCAATCGGGTCTCAAGAGGCCACTAAGCGAGAAGCCAATTCCTGCCGTTCTTTTGAATGGTGGTCTCTTCTTTAAGATCCCGTATCATTCACACAATTTGGTTGGCTATGCTAATGCACCTCGACGGCAATGGGTAGCTGTTAGGAGAGCGACAGACCCACAACATTTGCAGATTACATGGGGAGACCCGACACTCTCAGGATCTGCAGAACGGAAAAGTTTACACTCCCTAGACTTAGCTCTTGTTACAGAAATCCGTGAGGGGCACGGTACAGCTGCATTCGCAGCTCAAACTGAAAGCAATGTGATTAAAGAGAAAGGCAAGTGCTTTTCATTGCTGACACGATCAAGAACGCTCGATTTGGTAGCTGCTAGCAAGGAAGAAGCTCGGATCTGGATCAATAATCTTCGCGAGCTATTATTTGCTACTGAAAAGTCAATTGATGCCGCACGACTCTCAGCACGTACCATCGAGGACTACAAGCACTCTGCATTATCATCCCGAGAACAGGAAGCAAATTCACTTGCGAAACCTTCTCCTGCAGTTGCACCTACAAAACGGATGATAGCAGCGTGGAGAAACCGAATATTCAATCTTGCCCGCCATGACAGACTTGACGATATCATGGAGTGTTTAGAAGATGGTTGTCCGATCGACTTACTTGAGAGTGAGAGTGGTGATACGCTGTTGATGTCAGCGTGTCGGCTAGGAAATGCTGAATTGGTCGAGGTGTGTCTTTCTCGGAGAGCGAAGAATGATCCTCACCCAGAATTTGGCGAGACTGCGCTTCAAGTCGCGGTTAATGCATCTCATGCTCATTGCCTGCGTCTGATTCTTTCAACTGCAGCAAAAAGCGACATGGATTCTGAAATTGTAAACCATATTGATCCGAATAACGATGCCCCACTTCATGTTGCTGCTCGTCATGGTGATTTAGCGTGTCTTCAACTTCTATTGCACCACGGAGCTGATATTTGTGTGGTTGAAGAGTTTGGGCGCACACCACTGCATTGCGCGGTAGCAAATATTGACTGTGTAGCGTACTTGCTGGATGTGGGTGGGGACTCGGTTTTAAACTCAGGCGACCATGACGGGGATACTGCGCTACACTACGCCGCACTATCTGGGAATGAAGCAAGTGTCAAATTGCTATTGGAAAGCGCTGCAAATGTTTTTGCCACTAATGTTCGTCAAGAAACCGCTTACGACATTGCCGTGCGGGAACAACAGCAAAAATGTGCCGAACTCATTGCTAAATACTTTCTGACCAACGAAAAAAGTGGTTCTTGCGGCTCGATCAGTCGAAACGAACCTGCGTCCGCACTACTCGGGAGACAGCAGCAGCAAACTGGCATTGTGTTTCGAGACAACGGAAGAGTGGTTGAGGAGGAGTTTGTGAAACAAATTCCATCCGCATCCTTTGTACATGACGATGTGTGGAAGCCTGCGCAAAATGCGCAAGCGATTGAATGCGAACAAGACTATGAAGTCAATCTTCAACATCGTTCATCGTGGCACGAAGTAAGTGGAAGCGCTACAAGTCGATTACCGCTATCTCCAAGTGAACAAATCCGGGATGCATTGACAAGAAAACATCGAGCAAATTCGTTATCACCGAGCGGATATGCACCACTCGGATCTCAGACTTTGTATCATTCTGCTAGAGAATTACCCAGCTACGCACAGTATTCTCCACGAAACGAACGATTTGTTGCAACAGAACGGCTTGATCGTGAACGCAATCAGCCTATTGAGCGATTTTCTACCAGAGATGGTGACCTACGCTATCCTCAGAAACAGGATTACTATTATCCCCAAGATAATAGTCATCTTCATTATGGACTGCAAACTCACAGACATGTGACTCCAGAATGTGTACAACCAATCCAAGGCTACTGGAATGGAATGCAGCAGGCGAACAGTTCAATGATGAACTCTCGAGTTGAGGCGCCAGTCCCCACAGCATGGGATCGTTACAACCAGATCAGTACCACCTCGTACCCTCAACAAAGCTTACGTTCTTCAACGGAGACACAGTGGGAAACACTCTACAACGAGGATGGCTACCCATACTATGTAAATCGAATCACTGGTGTATCTCAATGGGAAATACCATCTTCTGAGGAAAATACAACTGGAAGCCGGGGTATTCAAGAAAAGATGCCTGACGCCAGAGCAGATTTACTCTCGCCAGACGCAATAATTCGCTTACGCCTGGCCGAAGTTCGGAAACAGAAATCCCAGACAGCTCTCATATCACCTGTAAGCTCCCTGGCAAGTTCCTGCTCAACTTCTAGCACAATACATCAGTCTTCAGGTGCGCTATGTCCACCGAACGAAATACACGCCGAATCACAGCCGAATTGTGATACTACCCCTGCAGAGCTTCGTCCAGCTGAAACTCTTACGGCTCCACAAGCAGTGATGCCTCCTGAGTCTTCAAAATACGAGGCCCGTACAGGCTTGAAGCTTTCAATTGACATAAAAGCTCCTACAGCCGTGGATGGTAAGTTTACTCTGAGATTTTTACATTTCTAGACTAACCACACATGGTAGTTCCCCGTCCTATTCTAGTTCCATCTCCTCGATTAAGAAGTCCTGTCAAGAAACTCCTGGATGGCGTCGACGGTTCCGTTAATGGCTCATTTGAGAAGGTTTGTGATGATTCTAGTTATAGTATGAAGAAACGTGCACTCACTTACCATTATGTTATACTAAGATGCAGTCTCGAGCGTCTTCTCCACGCGGGCGGTCCAACAACATTCAATTAATCGACTTAAAGCGCGCCAACAATTTAGCAATTGCACTGTCAAGTTTCAAGATTCACGATCACTACGAGCAGATCGTGAACGATATCGTGACAATGGATGAGCGTGTGGTCAACCCTGCGTTGCTTGGATGTCTCCAACGGTTCTTTCCAACTGCAAAAGAGAAGCAAGCTTTACAAAGTTTCAATGGTTCTATCAGCACACTGGGAAAAGCGGAACGCTTTTTCTGCTTACTGTTCCAAGTTCCTGGGATGCACGAGCGAATCGACATGTTTCTATACAAGATGGAGTTTACTCGCACACATTCCAGTTTACTGTCGCGTATTCTTACTGTGAAGCGAGCCTGTCGAGATCTGGTCGAGAACTACTCATTCATCCAGGCTTTAGAACATGTGAGAACTATCATGTCTTGGTGTGTTTTAATGACTTTTAACCCCATTTTGTCTTTCGCTATTTGTTAGTTCTTCAAAAATCAGCGAACGACGTCATTGTCAGTTTTTCAAGGAAACAAAGCTGCATTCATTTCAGATTATTTTGCGGAAGCAGACGAGAAGCTGCGTTCATTTCGTGGTGATCTTGAAAAGGCAATGGGGATTGAGCTAGTTGAGTTGCAACTGCAACTAAATCGCTTGGTGGCCGGCGTTCGACCAATTAGTTCCTTCGTCAATAGCAGTCCAACTTCAAAGGCAGCTCAAACTGAAGATCGTGACGGCAGAGCGAGAGATATCCTGCACCGATTCCTTGTGGATACACGTGCTCCACTCAGTCAGATTGAAACTGAATATGAAGCGATGGAGCTTTGGGGAGACAAGCTTCTGGATGTTTTTGGAGAAAGCAAAGCAACTTGCCAAATCTCGGCAATCCTGAAAGCTGTGATAGAACTTTTATAACTTCCAAGGTTCATCAAGCCAATTAGAGTATAGTTTTATTGTTTTTTAGTTACTATACTACGTCAGTATACGGCTAATAGTAATCCTTTCCTGTCCCGCCCATTGAGTAAGCTGACATCGCCCGCATATCAGCAAGTTGCTCCTGACTATCGCTTGGTGGGAACTCGCGAATATTGGCAGCGAACCGTGCGTTCTTTTTCGCATCTTCCTCCCATTGGACGTGGTCGTACGTGGGCTCACGCATCTGAATACGACGTAGAATACATTGGTTCTCGGACGTGATTTTCTGCAGTTCTCGTTTGCGTAGACCCTTGTTAAGACTATGGGAGTAAGTGATGGACTGGTTCTTGTTGTCAAGGGTATCTCCTTGCATAATTGTTGACATCTTCTCCAGCAGAATGCGGTTCTCACGCTCGATTTCCGCATAGCGCTCTTCCTTCATCTGCTCCTTCTTCAGGTTCTTCTTCAAATGCGTCGGACGATGCGGCTCGCTGTTGTCAATTGAACTTCTTATGTTGCCGATCTTTGAACGGTGGATCTCCTGACAACGTTGGTAGTACTTGGAGTCTGTGTGCTTGTTTAGCGTAGGGATAGCTTTGCGACCGCGGTCCATGATTTAAAATGCCAATTGAACTTCTTATGTTGCCGATCTTTGAACGGTGGATCTCCTGACAACGTTGGTAGTACTTAGAGTCTGTGTGCTTGTTTAGCGTAGGGATAGCTTTGCGACCGCGGTCCATGATTTAAAATGTAGTTTAGCGAAGTAAACAAAAAGTGATTGAGTCTTCTCAGCAGCCAGCCGATTTGAATGTGGAGAAGTAGAAAGATGCTCAGCGACACTATGCTCCATCGCGTTGACTATTTTTGATGAAGCACCAATTTCAGCCTGGATTAGCTTGTCATAAGACACTGACGTTGCACCCTTTCAAGTACAAAATGTAGCCATATGTGGCGTACACAAGATACTTTTTGGCGAACGAAGCGTCATTATCTACAACTATTCGATCGATATGGCAGCTAAGCAGCTCACATCCATTGAACATGGCGCCTTCGATACGGCAGCACTACAACAAGAACTGGCACAGGCTCTAGAAGATGATCGGCTTTATAAGAAAACGGATGATATGAAGAAACGAGCTATTCACACTGCTGGCAGCTATGATGAGTTTAAGGTGACGGACAGCTCCTATCACACCACCTTCTAATCATTATTTGAGTGACTAAATGCATAGCTTTGTGCAATTATTCAGAATCTTGTGGCGTGTGCGGATCTGAAACCCATTTCGCAGAAAGAGCTGCGTGACTTTAGCAAAGCCGAGAGGCAGACCAACATCTCTTACAAAAAGACAAAGCCACAAAAAAAGGAGAGGCGCTTCCAACCTGCAGCTCCGGCACTGGATGTGCCGCCTGCTACTGCGATTGATTTTTGTCGCAACTGGAAACGATATCTTAAAACTTTCGATGCAAAGTTCAGGTAAAGTGCAGCCGTTTTGCGTATTAAACTGACTGGGATACTAATGTTGTGATCAGGTATTTGCAGGTGACGACAACCGAGCGCCTTGGTCAACTGTTTAGGCTAGATATCGATTCAGATTTAGTGGCGGAGATTGTTGAAGTTCTCGTTGTATCTTGGCACCATAAATCGGAAGATTTTAACCCAGAAGAACCAACGCCAGCTACGTTTCCGTTGACCATGATTGTTGAAGTTCTCGTTGTATCTTGGCACCATAAATCGGAAGATTTTAACCCAGAAGAACCAGCTACGTTTCCGTTGACCACGATGGAGGCGCTTTCTCGAACGGCTCGATTCTCACTAATTCTGGATTTCTTTGATGTCCAGCAAATGGATTTGGTGCGCAAGCTTTTCGACCTGGTGGAAACTTCCGATAACTTAAGTGATCAAGACCAGGAGAGACTGACAAGGCTTAAAACAACTTTTCGAGTAGGATAAATGTCGAGAGATTTTAACCTGCACCCAATACACGCCTTATTGAACACTGCTTTCGTCTTGGTAAATTATGTTTCTCATGAATAGCAATCTGTTGCCTATCGGGGTTTCCCCCGTGTCGTACGAAAAAGCAAAAAGGCCAGTCATTTGGCCTCAGATGAATCTGACAAGAAATAATCAAGTGATGACTTTGCGCACAGCATTCCTAGCGTCAGCAGGAAGCAGCCCAGACCCCGCATGATTAAATCGATGGTGTGGTTTTTTAGACGCTATTCAGAAATCACAGATCAGTACAGATTGTTAGCTACCAGTTTGCCTTAGTAACACCGCCACTGCATCAGTGTACGAACCTGCTTGTACTTCTTTAGTAGCGACAACAGTAAGTAAAACCACGTCGAAACGCCGCAGCAAACGCCGACTGCAAATACAACCGCCAGGAACAACGTGAACTCCAGCATGCCGGTGCCATACACTTCAACAAACATTAAACAAAAAAATACACGTCAGCAAAGGTTTAACAGCGTCAGCAAGTTTCAGTCTGAGTCGTAATTTACCTGACGCAATAGCACCAGTGTATGATGCAAGCAATGCAGGATTAATACCCGACATGGTGAGTCCCATGAGAATGTTCTTCACCACTTCACCTTGCGGTCGTCGAACTCCTTTACCATGAGAAGCCTCGGCGTCCGGGTCCAATGACGGCTTCATGTCCGCCTTCAAGAATACCAGTCCAATGAGGGTGAACATGATCGCTCCAAGTACTCTACAACAGCATGTCACCACGTTAACAGCCATTTCCACTCTACAATCACCACTGTACGTACTTGGAAACAGGCAGCAAGAATTTGGCTCCAGCCAAGAAGCTACCGAAACCCCAGAACGCGATACCCGCGTATGTCTACAGCACAAAATAACGTATCAACATCTCCGATCGTTTCCTAATTGTCCTGCTTCTCTACGTACCGCTTCGGAGATTGCACCTCCAATTGCAATGGTAAGTGCTGCACTGTATTTCCCTTGAATTCCGAGCTTGAGCACCATGGCAGACGTGGGTCCAGCAACGGGCACAGAGCCCAAGAAACCAAAGCAGAAACCCGCGACAAGCGGCAGTAGAAGGCGCAGAATCAGCGGAGCTTGAACAACCGTTTCTGCAGAAGGTGTAGGTTCATCTTCTGCCACTTCGATGTCTGTGTCGACGCCTCCATCCGCTACAAGAGGTTCTGCATGTTCTGGTAGGACGTTTTCGGAGCTTAAAACGGCTGTAGAGCTTGCTGGAGCTGGCGGAGAGAAGCGTGTGAAGAACACGAACAGTAGAACGAGTACCACGACTCCCAGTATCACTGGGACCGCGCGTAGTCGACGGTACGGCACCCACACGCGGCGCATTCCTCGCTTATAAAGAGGCAGCATTTCTTACGTCACTTTGTGTCGTTTGGCGGACACAAAAGTAAGATGGGACTCGTTTCAGCCAATCCGAATTGTCTTGTATTTCAGCCAATCCAAGCAGTCATCTTATTTTAACCAATCCCAAAGCGATACCACGAAACGACGCCGATCCAACAAAAAGCTCAGTTAGCCATGAGTAACGCAGTGTCGGTGCTTACGGCGCCACGCTCTCGCCTCATCCTGTCTTATTTTAACCAATCCCAAAGCGATACCACGAAACGACGCCGATCCAACAAAAAGCTCAGTTGAGCCCCATGAGTGACGCAGTGTCGGTGCTTACGGCGCCACGCTCTCGCCTCATCCTCGAGCGCGTGCTGGGACTTACTGCTCAAAGCAATGCCATGGTGGCTGTGAACCCCGTATCTGGTGAGCTGGCGTACGCGGCCGGCTGTATCGTGGTCATTTACAACTTGCGCCGTAATAAACAGGTTCGCTACTACCGCGTAGACAAGAGCGTGGCGTGTCTGTGCTTCTCGCCCAATGGTCAATATCTCGCCATTGGGGAGAAAGGGTATTTACCGGCCATTACGATCTGGGACGGCACAGACGGCACGCTCTGCGCTGAGTTGCAGCGTCATCAGTATGGCGTGGCGTGTATGGCCTTCAGTCAAGACGGACGTTTCTTATTGTCGGCAGGTCTCGTCCATGACCAACATTTGTATGCGTGGGAGCTTAAACTCAAGAAGAAAGACAATGGACGACTTCTGGAGGTCGTAGCGGTGGGCTGCGCACGTGTGGAAGACAAGATTCTGGATGCAGATTACTGCCAATCGGGCAACTTTTTCGTTACGGTTGGAGAGAAACATTTCAAGGTGAGGTCGGATACTGCACGGTGTTATGTATGAGTAGATTAATGAGTTTTTACTGTGCTGTATTGTAGTATTGGTTCCTTGATGATGGGGGATCGTTCCTAGTGACTGGACTTCGTGTGAATGAGCTACCGGAGCTGCAGCACAGAGATGCGGTGGTAAATGCAAAGACATCGGCGACGTTCACTGGTGTGGGATGTGGTTACGGCTCCTGTGAATTAAAAACGTTCGCTGTCACTTCAGATGGAACATTGTGTTGCTTTGGTGCATCAGGTATCATGGAGAGATTGGTGTCTTTGGAATCAAGTCGTGGTAATGCGATCTCCGTCACAGAATCGTACGTGGCTGTTGGTGGGTCAAGTGGTGTTGTTCGAATGTTTAATCCATCTACACTCGAGTATCGCGCCACATTACCTTTTCCTCCAGCTTTTGGCGCTGCCAATAAACCACCAAAAAGTCTCCCGTCGGCGTTGCCAGCCATTCTATACCCTGCTGACCCCTTTCGGTACCCAGCCGTCATTGCGACGCGACTCACGGGTTCTCACGTCATTGTTTTCTACAGTGATCGAAGTATTTTCATCTACGGGACAGCGAACCCAGACGCTGTCACAGTTGAACGTTCATTCCTTTACCACAGCGGTGGAATTCGAGATATGCAGGTCGCTGGGTCTGTACGAGGCATCAGCGCTAAAGGAAAACTGGTTTACAGACATACTGGAACGTCCAGTGAAGTATCTGCGGATATCATCCCAACTGGAACGTTTATTACCTGCTCTGATGATAACACTGTTCGTTTGTGGAATCTAGAATTGAATCGACGTCCACCCAAGGCAAATCGTTTTGAGCCTGGCGAAGGTCGGACGGAGCACGAGTTCTGGAAAAATCCTTACAGTCAAGAAATGCTTCGTGTAATTTACAACGACCACGAACACGACTTTGAAGAAGAGCACTGTCCTGTTTTAGGAGGAACATGTTCACACGAGGGAAGTAAAAGTGTGCATTCGCCACCAAAAAGTCAAGGCCGGAACAAAGGTTTTAAAGCAGTAGCAATTCGTCCTGACCAGAGAGAAATCGCCTCTGGAGACCAAGAAGGAAACGTTATGGTGATACCCGTACCATTTACGAAACCTGTGATTCGAATTGGCGCTCACAGCTCCAAAGTAAGCTGTCTCGCTTACAGTGGCATGAATGACGATGGTATGATTTTCATGGTATCAGGTGGGAAAGACCGATTAATTCAATTGTATGATTGCCAAAGGGGTCATGCAGTGCTCAACACCTTGGAAAGCCATTCTGCAGCTGTAACCACTGTATCCTTATCTCGAGATGGAAAAACGCTTCTAAGTAGTGATGCTGACAATTCAGTCTCAATTTCTGAAATTAATACAAAGGGGAACGTGGTGGCGTCCAAAATGTTGCCATTTAGTGAAGGCAAAATATTTGATACCGTATTACTACCAGACTGCAATGCGGGTATGGCTTCCTGTAATAACACACTGGAAGTTTTCAGTACAATTGATGGGAAACAACAACAAATGCATCTTGTAGGAGAACAACATCATATTGCTGTCTGTCCCGCCAACTACTGCGTCGCTTTGAGTGGATCTTGTAGGAGAACAACATCATATTGCTGTCTGTCCCGCCAACTACTGCGTCGCTTTGAGTGGATCTTTTGCAGATAGAACCATTCATGTTGTCGATATTAACACTGGTGAAACTTTAGCGACTGGTACTGGCCATGGTGACGCAATTACAGCAATGAAATTCACTCCCGATTGTCGTCGCTTGTTGTCAGCAAGTAGCGATGGCTGTGTTTTCGTTTGGAGGCTTGCCGATGATATCCAAGCAGAGATTAAAGCACGACTACCACGCGTTATGGACGTTCAAACTCCAATTCCAGCACCCCCTTGTGAATCAAAACCTGGAGATAAAGCTTCAGTGCTTCCTCCTCCAGCACCTCCAGTGTCAGGACGAATTAAGCGGAAAGATACCAGCACTGTTGCTGTCACTTCCAGTCGCGCAGAGGTAAAGCAAGAACAAAACACTACTGAGACTTCTGGTGCGATTGTAGAAGAGAGAACGGCATCTAATCGTGCTCCTAAGCGATCTCCTTCGAAGTGGAAGGGCAACGGCGTGGCAGTACCGGGGCCAATGGCCGGTATTCCTATGGAGGATTGGATGCGGACGAGAACATCGGCAAAACCAACAGTTCACGTCATCAGCGATGCTAATCGAAGTGAAGAACTAAAAACAAGAATGAACAATCCCCGTAAAACTGGAATTCTAGCGATAGATCGCAAGCAAACACCGGAATGGGCAAGAACTGCTCAATCTGGACCAGATGTGGTACAGTCTATTGCAGCTGCAGATGGTGAAGCAATTGGCCATGGGAAATGGGGGAACCAAATAGCTGCATCCTTCCCTACTAACGATGGAGCTTTGACCGTAAATGCCTTGGCGAGTAATTTTACTTTATCGAAAAGTGATACCTGTGAAGATCAGAATGCTGCTGTACCTGTTAGAATCTCATCTCTTGGAACATCGACAACTCAATCGACTAAGACCGTGCTGATGAATTTATCTGTCGAAGTGGATTCGAACCCACTGAATTCAAGCTCGTTAGCTTTAGAGCGTGAGCAGTTGGAGAAACGCAAAAGACAAGTTGATACTGCAAATGCTGTCGCTGCAATGAATACTCGGTTGAGTCAATTGGGGTTGCTTAAGGCCCAGAAAATAACATCAACAGCGTCGTCAATCCAGGTGAGTCCATCGCCACCTAAAAGACGGAAGTCATCACTGTCACAGGATATCGCTGTGTTGAATCATGTGGTTGCGTTACCTTCACCCAAATCGACCGAATCCTTGGACAAAGTTACCCCCAGGAGCTCCATTCCAACCCCAAAGAAAGTGGTAATAAATGGAAGTGCATCCAATATAGACCAGAAGACTGGCAATCCAGATGAAGTGGCCGAATCATTTGAAATAGTTCCAGCTTTGGTGGAAAAACAAGAAGTGACTCAATCGCCTGGTCAAGAAGAACTCAATGTAAATGCCGTGGATAATGAGAAACAAGGGACTTGCTTGTTAGTCGACGATTGTGCAATATCTGTACCAACCGAAGTGGCCGATGATAGTAGCAGCGATGACGATCCTGATAGATTTACCGAGGATCTGGTGAACCAAGCACTGAAGGCACTAAATAGTCAGGAGCCTGCAATGCCACTTCCGGTTGATGCTCACGTAGCAGTTTCTTTGAGCACTTTTACGCTTGGGTATGCGCCAGAAACACAAGCAGCACGGGAAGGTGGTGGAGCTGTTCAAGCTAATAATCGGGTGCAGGTGGAGCTGGGAGCGTCGCTTAGCTCTTTCACGAATGGGGATACAACCCCACAAGGAGGTGCTGACGGTACACAGCACAATGTTAACGTACAAGACTCAGTCGTGTCCTTAAGCGCGTTTACGATGGGGTACGGTGATGGTACGACAACAGTTAACAATTCGCAAGATGGCGCCCGGTCAAGTGTCGCAATAGATGAATCTATGAGCACATTTACTATGGGCTACAGTGCTAGATCGGTGATCCCAGCTCAGGTTCACCAGGAGATGCCAGTTGACATATCCCTGAGTAATTTTACCAGTGGATACGAAGCAGAGAAACCTCAGGCGGTTAGTTCCAGTAGAGAGGCGCAACCGGTCCTTGTACCTGCAAATGCATCTCTAATCATTACATCCGGCCAAGGGCGCGGCTAGAGAGGCGCAACCGGTCCTTGTACCTGCAAATGCATCTCTAATCATTACATCCGGCCAAGGCGCTGCAGTCTCACCAATGTCGATAAGTAACAAGTGCGTGGACATCCAGGCAGCAAGCCGACTCTATGATGCTGATAATGATCCATCCATTTCACAATTGAAAGACGGTATGTAGACCTATTGAATTTAGTAAGGATATTCTAACAATTGATGTCGCTGATGCAGGTGCTCCGGATTCAGTCGCATTGAAAGTCATCAGGTACAATTGTTCATTCTATCCGCTCTTATTATCGTTACTGATATGTCGTTTGTGTATGCAGTGGTTTGTGCCAGCCACTGGAGGATGCAGCGAACGCTTTGGATAAAGTCCTAAAGGACACTCCTAACATGGGTACGTACGTCCATTTGACATCGAATTAAATGTATGTCTCTTCTGTTTTTAACGCCAACGCTGGAGTAATTTACAGACTCGAAGCTGCACGAGATCCAAGAGTTCATCAAGACGCTGCGATCGGCAATAACGGACAAGTTGAAGTAATATCCTGTCATATAAAATATATATTCTATTGTAAGTATGGCTCATTAAGACGTTGCGATCAGCAATAACGGACAAGTTGAAGTAATATCCTGTCATATAAAATATATATTCTATTGTAAGTATGCCTCAGTTCAACACGTTATCCACCAATCATGTATCTTATCCGACGGCGGATCTTTTCGGCCAATAAACAACCACTTTTCCGATCTTCGTTGTGATTCGGGTCAGTATTAATTTAGAGCACCAAGTGACAAGATGACATTGGACGATACAGAGAAGAAGCTGGACATGTCGTTGGACCAGATCGTGCAGGAGAACAAGACAGACAAAACTAGTATCAATGAAGACAACGGTACGGTCCACATTTGCAAGCTAAAGTACGAGTTATTGAAGACTGAAGAATGTTTGTTTAAACTCTTTGCAGGACATCAAGATGAGGCTATGGAGGCGTCAACTGTCGGCTGTCGCGTGTACGTGGGCAACTTGTCGTGGAGTATCAAGGGGCAGGACCTCGAGGATCACATGCAAGCCGCTGGACCCGTGGAACTAGCGACTGTGCTCGAGTGGAACGGCCGCTCCAAGGTACGACGATAGTTGACAAGAGAGATGGTGTTTGTGGCGAACTAACTGGCTAGCTGGTTGTAGGGATGCGGTGTCGTCACGTACGCCACGAACGAGGCAGCACAGAACGCCATCGCGACGCTTAATGACTCGGAACTCGGTGGACGCAAGATCTTTGTGCGGGAAGACCGCGAGGCGCAGTCTGTTGCCGCTGTCAAGCCCAAACGCGGCCACCGCGTGTACGTGGGCAACTTGTCGTGGAACGTCAAGTGGCAGGATCTTAAGGATCACATGAAGATAGCGGGCACGGTGGTGCATGCGGACGGTGAGCATTTTATTGGTGGCTGCAACGTTTGTCCGACATGAGCTGTTGGTTAACTATAATTTCCTGCTGATATCAGTGTTGGAAGAGTCGAGCGGGCGCTCGAAGGGCTGTGGTCTGGTGGAGTATGCTACCGAGGAGGAGGCTAGCAAGGCTATTGCAGAGCTCAACAACACGGAGCTGGAGGGTCGACTCATCTTTGTCCGTGAGGACAGGGAGCCCCAAGGCGGCAGCATTTCCAAGATGGCCAAACGCGCTGCGGCCCCGCGTGGAAGTCCAAGTGGAAGCGGTGAAGGCCGCCAACTTTACGTCGGCAACGTGAGTTTGAGTTATGAAATTTGTTACTTCCAACCAATTGAAATCTGACCCCTCTACCGCCGATTTTTTCTTGAAATTACAGCTACCGTGGGAAACAAACTGGCAACAATTGAAGGACCTCTTCCGCACTGTAGGTGAAGTGGAGCGCGCTGACATCGCCGAGTACCCGGACGGTCGTTCGCGTGGTTTCGGTATTATTCGTTACACGACCGCAGCGGACACATGGCAAGCAATCGGTTAGTAGTTTACGACTGTGTGGTTTTGTCTTCGTTCACTTTTATTAACGATAGCCTTCTTCTTTTTGCTATGTGAACTGCAGAGCGCTTGAACGGATTGGAAATAGAAGGCCGTCAGATTGAGGTGCGTCTGGACAAGAGGGAGCAGTAGAGACCGGGTGTCGACACCTCACGAGGAGTAGGTTTGCAAGTAGAACGAATGGACTTGTTGTTACGGGCGACGAGATTGTCAAAACTCATCCGTCCAGCCTCGAAATGGGAAAAAGAGTATTAGCGAGTACAAATCGGATTTTTCTCGAGTACAGCTCTTATTGAGATGCATTGCAAGTACATGTACTGTACATGTACAATAATAATATTGGCTGCTTTTAGAGTACGGGGGCTGAAAAAGGGTATTGCGAGTATACGTGAATTAATCACAATTCTCCAGAATGTACTGGACGCCAGCTGCGCCTGTAGTTTTTTTTCATGGACAGCGAGCCAGAATTTTCCAAAATAATAATTAAATAATCGACTCAGTGATCATACGAGTCATTTTAGAGTGGAAAATCATGGACTTGCATCCATGAAGATTTTAATGGGCTTCCGACCACTGACACTGTCGGCCCGACACAATTAAAAGAGAACCAACAAATGGAACTAGGTGCGTTGGAGGCTCAAGTAAGCTCGATCCAAGCAAACACTGTAGCGCTAGGCTCAAAGGCAGCTTACAGGCGATCCAGCGTCAAGTTTCGTGCTTGGCTGCACGACAACAAACCAGAGCTACTTTCAAATGAGTGTTTGGTATACTTGAGCACAGCGACCGATCGTCATGTAGCGCTTATGGAGCTGCTTGCAACAGCTCATACAATGGCGCCGCTTGCAACAGCTCATACAATGGCGCCGCTTGTATTCGACAGGATCAAGGCGGCTGACATTTTATTATGATTGTATCGCTGCGGAAGTCTGATGGCTCAGTGCCTGTATATAGCACGTTTAACACCCATCAAGCGGCATTTTCTAAGGATTACCATATTTGAACAAGTTGGCGGTGGCCCGGGCTACCAAAATAGCCCGGCACTTAAAAATCCTAAGGGAGCGCATATTCCCAGCTATAGGAACTTCAGTACAAATTATTCGATATGAAAGGTTAAACTACTCCGAGCCCTATTAATAGCGTACACCCGCTAAAGCGTTTCGCGCGGTAAGCGGTCTCGTCTTCGCCTTGTCTGCGTCTCGGGTCGGGGGGATCCTGCATACTACGTATGTACTAGCTCGACCAATCTTTTACGTGTATTATATTATGACCCCTCAATAAAATAATTAAGTCCAATGACCTTCCTTTTTTTTTGCAGTGGCCCGGGCCACCGCCAACTGGTTCAAAAAAAAAGTGATTGCTCAGTTCCTTTGACATACAAATTTTGTATGTCAAAGGAACTGAGCAATCACCTTAACCCTTTCGTGAACACCCATCCTAGCTGCTATCCAAAAGATTTACAAAACGCTGCAAAATGCCGCGTTTTGGCCTACCGGTAGTGATGAGCTCACCTGCCCATCACAACTTGGCACTCGGTGTTTCATTTTACGGTAGGTCTCCTCTAAAACGCGGCAAAATGCCACGTTTTGCACATACACGGTAAGAGTGACTCCACGTCGATGATTGGTCGTAAACAGATTTTTCCTGATTGGCCAAGTTCAACCAATCAGATCAATATCAACCGAATCGAGCTATTATAGTGTCATATTTCCAATCCCATATGGTATCCTTGAGGATAGCGTAGACGTGTGCTTCGCGCGCGCCCAGCAGCCGCGGACGTGCGCGAGCATGTACCTTGAATTGAGTATGCACTTCGTTTGAACCAGTGATAGAACGTTTGTAAAACTTAATTTCGTTAAAATTTATAGCTATTAATTATAGAAAACATAAAGCAAGCTGATCCCATCCAAACTGCTAAATTTAATATTGTGGTCGGCAAAATGGAGAGCCTCTCATTTCCTGATTTATCCCTCACCGTTCATGCAGCGCAAACGTGCGCTGGCATATGACGAGGAGGTTCCTGTGCGGAAGCGTCGCCGGGGACGACAAGACGCCGCCGTCCAAAGCAGGCACGCGGCACATTTGGCAGCGACAATCGACTTCCATGGTGTGTGGAGGGAGTTGAAGGCGGCTGGGTGGACGTCTGCGCTGCCACGCGGCCTTGACGACAGATTTCGTTATGTTCTCCCAGGTTGTGCAGCTAACGGACGAGATGGCCAAGATTTCCTTCTTGGGGAGGAAGCCGTATTGCGTCACTTCGTGCAAAACTGTAGGTACCACTTCTTACATGCTATCAAATTGAAAAACTAACTAATTGTGACGAAGACCAAGCCGTGCATGCTGACCAGGAACCAGATCCATACGCAGCCGTGGATTCTCCTGATCGTGGTCCTGGTGGCGTTGCGTGTGGACATAAGAGTGATGAACCTGGTCGAGGAGTTGGTGATGCTTCTGGTTGTGGCGGTGATGCCGGGGGTGGACAAGATGGTGTTGGACGTGGTCGTGGAGGTGGTATTGCGTCTGCTCGTGGGCGTGGTGACCTTGCGGACGGACACAAGAGTGCTGGACTTGATCGAGGTGCTGATGTTGCTTCCGTGGCAGCTCGTAGTATTGGTGAGGACGGTGGCGTTGCGGATTCTTCCGATTATGGTCGGGGTGGACTTGAGGACGGACAAAGGAGTGCTGGACGTGGTCGAGGAGTTGGCGATTCTTCTGATCGTATGCGTGATGCCTCAGTCGCACAAAAGAGTGCTGGACGTGGTCGAGGAGCTGGTAATGCGTCCGGTCGTGGTCGTAGTGGCCTTGCGGACGGACCCAAGCGTGCTGGACGTGAATCGAGGTGCTGCTGTTGCTTCCGTGGCAGCTCTTAGTGTTGGTGAGGCTGGTGGCGTTGTGGATTCTTACGATCTGGGTCGTGGTGGCGTTGCCGGCGGACACAACCGTGCTCAACATTGTCGAGGAGTTGGTGATTCTTCTGATCGTGGCGGTGATGCCGCGGTCGGACAAATGAGTGCTGGTCCTTGTGGAGGATCTGGAAATGCTTCCAGTTGTGATCGTGCTGACCTTGCGGGTGGACAAAACAGTGCTGGACGTGGTCTAGGTGCTGGCGTCACTTCCGTGACATTTTTTTGTGTTGGTGATGGCATCGAGGATGGTGGCGTTGTGGATTCTTACGATCTGGTTCGTGGTGGCGTTGCTGCCGGACACAACCGTGCTGAACTTTGTCGAGGAGTTGGCGATGCTTTTGGTCGTAGCGGTGATGCCGCGGTCGGACAAATGAGTGCTGGTCCTTGTGGAGCATCTGGAAATGCTTCCAGTTGTGATCGTGCTGACCTTGCGGGTGGACAAAACAGTGCTGGACGTGGTCTAGGTGCTGGCGTCACTTCCGTGACAGCTTTTAGTGTTGGTGATGGCATCGAGGCTGGTGGCGTTGTGGATTCTTACGATCTGGGTCGTGGTGGCGTTGCTGCCGGACACAACCGTGCTGAACTTTGTCGAGGAGTTGCCGATGCTTTTGGTCGTAGCGGTGATGCCGCGGTCGGACAAATGA
>JAIKVB010000399.1:0-27720 GCA_024679045.1 Phytophthora brassicae | reverse complement strand
CAGTAGGATATAATCTACTGGCGAGCGCAATCTTGTCTTGCTACGGAGCTCGTAAGTGGTCCATCCTGCAAGGCTAACATACAGTACCGCTTCGTGGTGTGCCAGCCGGCGCATACCGATAGTCCGATAGTGTCTACTGGGTCCACGCTGTCGCTGCTGCTTTTGTGACATGCCTTCTGCGGCAAGGGCGAGAGCACTGAGCTCCCATTTTCAGTGTTTGTCATGAGTGCGGAGTCAGAGTGAGGTATACTTTCAGCTTGTTGTCGGTGGTCTAGATTTAATTACACTTTTCTAAACCGATTTTTAGACGTTTTAGACGTCCCAGATGGCGGCAGTATACATCGCATAATCACTTATCAATCCAAGATGTCCACTGTACTGTTGTCCACACGTTATATGAATACATCGATGCCAACTGGATGCATGCATATTTGGCAGCATAAGGGTGGGTTTTGGACGTAGAGATTCATGGTCTCCACACTACGAGATGAGCCATGATCGAGACCAATCGGTCACCTTCTCGACTAAAAATTTGATGCGCACATTGGACGGTGCAGGTGGAGATCGTGAGGGCGAGATGCAGACAACGTCAGTAGTTTCGTCCACCTGATGTCTGGAAAAGGGTCGTCAGTGTTTCAGAAAATCGCTACAACGATGGCTACACCCTTCCACACTGAATATATGAAATCACGACATTTGAGTTGATTAAAGGCATATTTAACCTCCTAAATTACATCTCCCGTTCTAAGCACGTACCGTTTTCACAGGTATTTTTTCGGACAGAGTTGAGCTGGTCTATCCCCCGCATCGTCCTGGTGCTCTCATTCCGAATTTCCAGCTCGATCCGAAGCGGACCATCACTCCTGTTGGTATGGCGCGGTCGCTCGGCAAAGTACGATTACGCTGGATCATCGTGCTGCTGGCCGCGGGCGTGCTGGTGGTGCTTTCCGACGTGCTGTTCACATGGCGGCAGCTTACGACCTCGTCCTCCTCAACACACCAATCGGTGCGCGGCACAGCTAGACCCGCTACAATGCAAGCCATTTACGACGCTGTAGCGAGAGCCAACGACTCTGCAGACGTAAAGTCCACTCAGTATGGCGACCGCCTGAGTGAGAGCGAGGCCGCTGAGCTTCTGCGTAAGATTGACTTTAATAAACCCTCCGTCCAGCCCTCAGCGTTGGAAACAATAGCTGGAGATGATCATGTGAAGGTTGGTACCAAGAAGGTGGAGACAGAGAATCGAATGAAAAGGCTGGAGACTCAGCTGCTATACACGCTCAACAACGTGACGCAACGCACGAGCGAGAAGCGCGGCATCGTCTTGCCGCTGTTTGACGACCTAGTCCCGATGGGACTTTCCTTGCTGCTGGAGCTGCGATCGCTTGGCGTAGTTCTACCGGTAGAGATTCCGCATTGTGGAGATCTGGATCAGAAGCTTGTCAAGACGATTGAGAAGAAGAACAGACAGCTAGGACATGTTTTCGTCTACGATGTGTGTGAATTGGCTGCGAAGGAGAAAAGTCTGCTGGATTCGAGCAAGTCACTGTTCTGCAAGGACTTAGACGAGTGCCATCGCAAATTCCGCTCGTTTGATATCAAGGTTCTAGGCATGATTTACTCACGATTCGAAGAGGTATTGCTCGTGGAGGCCAATACGCTCATGATGCAGAATCCCATGGCTTTGTGGGAAATTGAGAAGTTTGTAAAGACCGGAACGTTGTTCTTTCACGATAAAATCAGCCAGACGAACGTCTCACTGGGTTATCGCCCTGCCTCACGGCCGGATGTGACGGATCTACGAAGTTATCTGTCTAAAGCTGACGTGAGCGTCTTCCGAGAGCTTCCTACAATCGCTCGAGCAAAGGCGACGGTCGTATCGGATGTGGTGTTGCCTTTTGAGCCGAGCGACATTTTACTTAACAGCCATGCGTGGAATGGACGTAGTGGCCATCAGTTAGACTCCACTCTGCTACTGTGGAACAAGAAGCGCCAGCCTCGTGCTACAACTCTGTTAGCTTCTTTCGTATCGCTGAATGAGGTTGAGCGCCCACCTTCCTACGGTGCTAAGGAACTATTTTTCGTGGCTTGTGAACTCGCTGAGACGCAATACGCGTTTTCAGACTTCGGCGTGGGTGCTGCTGGCAGCGATCTCAAGGACCACGGAGAGGAAAAGTCGGTCTTATGTGGTCAAGTGGCACAGTTCTATCCGGTGAAGGCGCAAGATGAAAGTGAAGGTCGTTTACTCTTTCTGAGCTCGGATTCCATCATGACGTACAATCCGTCCTCGCAGCCGATGTATTACTCGAAAGCTCGCGCTGCAGCCTTCTACCCTGGCTCATTCAAGGATTGGGAATTACCGCCAGACTGCCCCTTTGATGTAACAGGAGTGCTGTTTTCGACGGCGCAGATTCAACGTGTGTTGTTAAGACAGCGTCTTCATGATATTGCTGTCGAGTGGGAGCGGAACGCTTTGATGGGCGAAAGCGAAAGCGAACAAACGCAGGCCGATGATTTGGTCAACACGAAGCTGGAAGCCATTTTGAAAAAGCTGGCCGATGGGTCGTCATTTCAAGAAACGAGTGCTGTACCTGTTGTGGACCCTTTTGCTGGAGTGACTCCAGCAACGTCGATACCTGCGTCTCAAGACATTTGGACTGAGCTGGTGAAGAGTGCGAAGGAGCGTGTTGAAGTGGAAACACGTATGGAGACGAGACTTATCCACTCGTTGCATACAGTGAGTCAGGATACCAGCGTGCAGCGGGGCATCGTACTACCGCTGTATGACAAGATCACAACGCTTGGTGTTTCCTTAATCTTACAGCTACGCTCTCTTGGTGTGGACCTACCCATTGAGATCCCACACTGTGGCGACTTTGATGAGGATTATGGAGAAACCATAATGGAGAAGAGGGAGCAACTAGGCGAAGTTTATGTGTACAACGCATGCAAACGCGCTGTGACGGCTAAAAGTTTACTGGGCCCAAAACCACTGTTTTGCAAGGACCTCGACAGTTGCCACCGTACCTTTCGGAATTTCGCCATTAAAATACTGGGCGTAGTATACTCACGCTTTGAAGAGATTATGCTGATAGATGCGGACGCTCTGTTGTTCCAAACTCCGATGACGCTGTGGGAGACGAATAAGTACAAGACGACAGGAACGCTTTTCTTTAACGATCGGATCGCTGAAGCTAACTTCTCTATGGGTCTGGGATACAAACCAGCAAAGCGTCCTAACATCATGGCGATCGAAGACTACTTGTCAAAAGCTAACGTCGACCTCTTTCGCCACCTTCCAACGTTATCACGAACAAACCAGCAAAGCGTCCTAACATCATGGCGATCGAAGACTACTTGTCAAAAGCTAACGTCGATCTTTTTCGCCACCTTCCAACGTTATCACGGCCCAACGTATCTGCTGAAGTAATTGCAGCTGACAAATCAACGGTGACGCTGCACTTCCAGCCAAGCGAGGGGCTCCTGAAAAGCCATCCCTGGAACGGCCGCAGTGCACACAGAGTGGATTCATCGATATTGCTGTGGAACAAGAAGCGGCAACCACGCGCGACTGCTATTCTAGCTTCGTTCATCTCGCTCAACGATATGCCTCGACCACCTTCGTACGGTGACAAAGAGCTCTTCTTCGTAGCTTGTGAGATGGCAGAATCCCAGTATGCCTTCTCCGATTTCGCCACGGGCTCTGCTGGAGCTGACTTTCGAGATCACGGTGCCAACAAGTCGATCATATGTGGTAGCGCTGCTCATCACTTTCCTGAAAAATCAGAAGCGACTCCCATCCAGGAAGTGAGTCTGCTCTACATGAACACAGACTACATTATGCGCTACAAGCCCAAGAAGTCACCAATGTACTACTCTGCAGCTCGCCCGCGTGACTTTTTCCCTGGTACTTTTGAAGAGAAAAAGTTGCTGATGATGTGCCCGTTCGACATTTCTGGTGTGAAGTTCACGGACGCTGAGGTGAAGCAGGTTTATCATCGGCAGCAGGTTTTCGACATTGCTACTGAGTGGGAACAGAACTTCAAGGATATCAACGCTACTGAGAGAGAGGCAGTTGACAGTCTAACGAACGAGAAACTCGCAGCACTTTCGAAGAATGGGCCATCACTCGTTGATCGAACTGATCCCCCCAAGGACCCGAAAAAGGAGGAGGAAGAGAAGAAAGCCGCTGAGAAACAGAAGAAAGCTGCTGAAGTAAAGAAGAACACGGACGAGCTTCAGCTACAAGAAAAACAGCTTGTTCTCACACTAAACCAACTTGCACAGCAGACATCGGTGAAGCGCGGTATCATAATTCCAGTGTACGATGGGATCATTAAATTGGCCATTTCCTTGGTATTGGAGCTGCGTACCATGGGGATCATGGAGCCTATTGAAATGCCGCATTGTGGAGATTTGAATCCGGACGTGCAGATGATGTACCTTACGAAGAAGCAGTTGGGTACAATCTGGTTCTATAATGTTTGCGAGAGAGCAGCAAGGGCTACAAGTGTCTTGGACTCAAATAGGAAAGTTTTCTGTCAGAAGATTGAAGATTGCCACGCAAAGTTCCGCGGTTTCATTATCAAGCCGCTTGCGTTGACATTCTCGAGATTTGAGGAGGTTATGATGATCGACGCTGACACGACATTCTTTGTTAGCCCCGCCAAGCTTTGGGACTCCAAAAAATACAACACGACGGGTAACTTCCTCATGCACGACCGCATTAGTCATGAGAAATGGTTCATGGCTGAGCGTGTCCCCGGTAATCCAAATTTGTCGGTAGAGCAGAGTTATTTCTCCAAGTTCGACCTGTCTCCATTCCGATTATTGCCAACTCTTGAGCGTCCGAAAGCTACAGTGAAAAACCCAAGCTCGGTAACGCTTAACTTTGAGCCAAGTGAGTTTTTGTTGAGAAGTCACTCGTTCAACGTTCGTGCGGGGCACCAAGTGGACTCGTCGTTGGTTTTGTGGAACAAGAAGCGTCACCCTCGCGCTACTGCGATCCTGGCTTCATTTGTTGCGCTGAACGATATCGTTTCTCCCCCATCTTATGGCGACAAGGAGCTGTTTTTCTATGCAAGTGAACTGGCGGAAACACTGTACTCCTTTTCTGACCACGCTATTAGTGCTGTTGGCACAAAGCTTACTGATGGTGGACCCAAGAACTCGACTTTGTGTGGTGACATGGCTCAAATATTCCCGATTCATGAAGACGGTGTGGCAGACGATGATGTGCCCCTGTTTTACTTTAACAGCGACCGCATCTTGTGGTTTCGACCGAAGACCGAGCCTGTCTACTACATGAAAGCACGACCGTGGGAATTCTACCCTGGTGCTTTTGGAGAGCGGCGACAGGAGTGTCCGTTCGATATTACCGTTGGAAAGCTTTCTGATGATGAAGAAAGGCACCTGGCTGGACGGCAACATTTGTACGAAGTAGTAGACGCTTGGGATCGTATTGCCAAGGAGAAGCCTGCCAACATAGACGAACAAAATGCGTCAACTGATGAGGTTCTACGCAAGAGGATCGCAGAAATGCAGGGAAAGAATTTGGCTGATGTAGCACCTTCGCCGCCTCGAGAGAACAAAATGAATGACCAACTGGAACGGACAAAACAAATGATGGAGGAACAACTTGTCTACACGTTGAGTCAGATCACTCAGCTCACGACTACGAAGCGAGGCATCGTGATGCCATTGTACGAGCCCATTGCAAGACTTGGGTTCTCATTGATCTTGGAACTGCGTGCTATGAATGTTACTTTGCCCATTGAAGTACCTTATTGCACTGATCTCAAACCAGAGACCGTTGAATTGATCCGCACGAAGCAGGAGCTAGGGGAGGTCCGTGCCTACGATGTTTGCGAGCTTGCTGTTAAGGCCAAGAGTGTCACAAACTCTTCGCGTCCAGTGTTCTGTGCTGACATCGCTGGCTGCCATACCAAGTTCCGGTCTTTTATGATCAAGCCTCTTGCGGTGACGTACTCACAGTTTGAGGAAATTCTGATGCTTGACGCCGACACTACTTTCTTCGTGAACCCTACTGTGCTTTTTGACTCGGACAAGTTTAAAACCACAGGCAATCTGTTGATGCACGATCGTATCAGTCATGATTGGTGGTTTATGGCTCAGCATGTGGCCGTGAAAGGAAAACCCGATGTGTCTGTGGAGCAAAAATATTTTGCCGATTTTGACGTGACACCGTTCCGACCGCTGCCCACACTTAACCGCCCAAAAGCTACTCTCGAGAACAAAACCCCTGTGAAGCTGGGCTTTGAGCCAAGTGATTTCCTGTTAAGCAGTCACTCGTTCAACCTCCGCTCTGGTCATCAGGTGGATTCGTCCCTCGTCATGTGGGACAAGAAGCGCCATCCTCGTGCCACAGCAATTCTGGCGTCATTTGTTGCTCAGAATGACATCGCATCACCACCTTCGTACGGTGACAAGGAACTCTTCTTTTACGCAAGTGAGCTAGCGGAAACACTGTACTCTTTCTCGGACCACGCCATCGGAGCTGTTGGTACGAAAGTTGAGGACGGCGGCCCCAAGAACTCGACTTTATGCGGTGATATGGCGCAGATCTTCCCGATTCACTACGACGGCGTGGCCGACGATGATGTTCCGCTCTTCTACCTCAATAGTGATCGGATCCTGCACTTCAAGCCAGACGTAGAGCCTGTCTATTATATGAAGGCACGTCCGTGGGAGTACTACCCTGGTGCATTCGGCAATCGGCCACAGGAATGTCCGTTCAACATTAGTGTCGGGAGGTTTGTGGAGCCGCATATTAAGCACCTGGCGGAACGACGGAAGTTCTCGGAGCAAGTGAAGGCGTGGTAGTTGGCTTTAGCAATAACGATAGAGAAAGCATTTGCATATTGTGTGTAGTAGCGTAAATTGCCCACATAAATTGCAATCGTACGCTTAAAACCTAGATACTTTATGGATGACTCTATGTATGAATATCATGAAAGTACCGACACACTGATTTTATCTTCTATATTGTATCGCCACAACGGGCCAATCATACTTAGTTCCGAGGGTTTTCCTCCAATGGATCGGGCGTTATGCAGCCTTTTCTGCCAATATAATCATTAAGGGTAGGGTTATTCCTCTACGGGACGCTTCATGTCGGCCGACCCAATACAATAATCGAGGTATTAGCTCATTTATGCAATATCGATTTGATAGCCGACAGTTCCGATACAAATGCTAGCCATTTGCGATCTGACGCACTCGAGCCATTCGCCATAACGCCAACACAAAACCAAGAAAGCCAAGAAAAGAAGCCATGAGCCTGCAAGATCTCGCGCCCGAAAATACCAAGCGCGCGCTCGCCACGGCGATCAGCACCTTCGATACATTCCTTGCCAAGGAGAATGTGACCAGTGAATTTGTTCAAGCCTCTCTTCAGGCGGATATTCGTGGTGTTGCTTTTGTAAAGCTGATGGACCGTTTTGCCATGGTCTTAGTCTTTTCTAACGGGAATGGTGGCAAGCCCCGAAAGAGGAACACGGTTATGAGCTACTATCGCAACGTGAAGAACTATCTACTGGAGCGCTACCCTCAACATCGTAGCGTCATAGAGCAACAACTACTCAAGATGAGGAGAATTTTAGAGCGTCACTGTCTTCTACGTCAGGACGGCGGCATGGTGGAAAAGGCCCCAGCATGTACCAAGAACGACCTGCGCTCGCTAGTTGACGGGCTTTATTATGATGCGACTGGAGAGACCGAGTACCAAGACGCAGCTCTATTGGTGGTGATGTGGTACGCTTTCGGGAGGGCGTCGGACCTTACGTTTATTCCGAAGTGCAACTTTTCATTGTCTGCGGATGGCGTGCTCTTCCTTCGTTTGATTCGGGCGAAGACATCGGAGGAGCAAGGTCTGTCACTTTTCCCAGACAAATGCTCGTTCATTACGTGTCCGATTAATGCCCTCGCCATGGCGTTGGCGATGCAGACCTTCCCTAGGCCCTCCCTGCTCAACCTCGCTTTGCTATCAGTCAGCGATGATGTTGAGGCCTCAGTTAAACCAAGCGAGATCCCACTTGCTGATGTTGCGAGACTGCATCGCGTCGTGTTTGGTGCAAAATTGCGGCATTTGCAGACGCAGGACGTCGATGTTCGAACGCTTTCCAGAATGCCAGGAACTCTTCCAAGTTAATGTGCGCATCGCCACTAGAGTCCATGACTTTCATCATTCGAGTCACTTGAGTGTCATCCATTTCATGACCAAGAGCTTTTGTGAGTTGCACTAGTTCTTGTTCATCCAGAAGACCAGACCCGTCAGTGTCAAACGTTTTAAAGAGAACAGCGATCTTCTTCTCCCGTTTCTGCTGCATTTCGTACTCTGTCATTGCTGCTGCTTGCTCGTTCAGAACGTTCAAAGTTCGCAGTTGTTTACGCCGACGACGCTGTTTCTCTCTTTCAGCGGCTTATGTAGCGTCTTGAGCTCGCAGTTCAGCTTGTGCTCGCAGTTTCACTCTTTGAAGCTCCACTTTCTCTCTCTCCGCTGTCTCAAACTGGTCGTACCAAGTCAGAAAACACTTAAGAGCATACTTTCGACAGCTCTATCCATGATAGTCTGCATAGCTGCAGCCAGGTCACTCGTCTTGCTTTTTTCTGCGCTGATCCTGGCTCAGAGGTTTCCCACAACTCCTCTTTTGGGAGCCCAAAGCAATTCCTCCTGCCAGATGTGCGACAGACGGATCGTCATCAAAAATGTCCGCCATTAGCTCAAAACACGTGCCACTCAGCGCAACTCGCTTCCATTTCTTCAGAACAACCGCACGTTCTTCTTTACTCATTTCAAACCACGCTGGATACTCAGTGCTACCCACCGAAGTTCCATTGTTGTCGTCTGAGATGAGCGTGTAGGATTGTTTAAGCGACGCTACCTTATTTTCTGTAGCACCGTTGAGAGCGAGGCCGAAAAGTCTTGTCACACACGTCCAGGTCACCTTCCGGACACTGGAGCAGGATGCTTTGAAGTCCTCCAGAGCTTGCAGCGCTTCTCCGCTCTCCCCCATCTTCTTATTAGCAAGACGACCTAAGTATTCGATGTAGATAGCCTGACTCAGCATTTTGGCAGTGGAGCCGACCGGCTTAACCCTCAGCGATGCTGCTTTCCAGGCCGAAATGAGTACTCGGACCTCATCTTCTCCCCACGCCTTCCCCCTCGTTGCTGCTTTCTTTTTCTCCGCTTTCTTCTTCTCCTCCATCGTAACACCGCAAATGAAGGGTCGAGTTACCCGTGTCAAATCGTGTAAACCCTTCCTAATCCGATATTAACAACTGATTTCAAACCTTTTTAATCCGATATTTCCCTGCCAAATTAGATTGCTATGCCGGAATCAAGTATGAACAGCCCTCCGCCATCGAGACGCATAAACGGGTTTTGCTTTTCCTGCTACCCGGCAGTGCCCTATACCGGAAACCTTGTGTGTGAACCCCCCCCATTGGCCTTCAACGTTCGGCTTGTGAAGGTTACCGGGTGGTACACGCCATCATGTTCTTGCACCAATGCTGCAGCGATCGCCCACTTGCTGGCGTATAACACGATCACCCGAACCCGATCGGGATCGAAGTGCCGGAGTATCGGGGTAGTCAATCTTAGCCTTCCACATAGTGAATGCAGTTTTCACCCACTCCCAGCGATCTTCCTCTTCTTTAACGCACTCGTTACCTTCGATATTTGGCATTGACTCGTCTCGACGCTTGATCTCATCAAAATCGGCTTCGCGGAGCTCATACAACATCGAGGCATACACAGCAAAGTCTTCAATGAATCTACTGTAGTAGCTCAGACTTCCCAAGAAGGATTGCATGGATCGCAACGTACTCGGGAACGGTATGTTTCCAAGGGCTTCGAGATCCTTCGGGTTCGCTTCCAGGCCATCTGCGGATACCCGGTGACCCAAGTAGTCCACCTTAGGGTAACCCCAGAAACTTTTCACAACACTGATCGAGAGGTTCCATCGTTCGCAAGTATCCAGTAACGCCTCCACGTTCATGCAAAGCTCGTCCCATGCGGTTGCAGTGATAATGATGCCGTCGATATACAATCGTACCCCCAACACCGGCGGTTTCATCTCGGGCTCCGGATCGGCATCCTCAAACACGTCGATCTGATCCGTTGAGGGATCCCGATCGGGCCGGATTCGAAAATGTCCATACAGCGCATTGTCGATCAGGCGTTGATAGATCTGGGGGGCGTTCTTCAAGCCGAATGGCATACGACTCCACTCGAACAGTCCGAATGGCGTGATAGAGGCTGAGATCAGACGAGCACGCTCAGTCATCGATACATCCCAGAATCCGCTCGCCATGTCCAGAGAGCAATACCAGAGCACCTTGTCCAAGTCTTCCAACATATCGTTGATCAGCGGCATTGGATATACCATCAGACGAGTGAGGCTGTTCACCAATCGATAATCGATGCAGAGTCGGATATCAACTCCGTTCTTCTTGATGATGATAACGATCGGCGATGTCCACGGCGACGTCGACGCGACCACAATACCTGCAGATAGTAGACCCTTGATCAGTATGGACAGTTTCTCCCGATACTGAGGGGCAACCCGTCGGCAACGCTGCGCTATGGGAGCTGCGACTCCACAATCAATATCACAGACTGCACCAATAGCTGCAGGAGGTAGCGCGTTGCCACGACCGATCAGAAGGTGCTTCCTCTTCCAGCTGATACGTGTCAGTCCATCGATCTCGTCTTGCGTATTGCGATCTGGATCCCCGATCTGGAGATCCTCGATCCGAACCTCTTACGTCGTGGTCACTTCTGGGAGCACCGCCATTTGCCTCTCGATCTTCAGCGAAAAGATCTCCTCCTTCGTGGTAGCATACTGCGTCTGCTTCCTCCTCCTTGGGATCAGGCTTGAGATCGGTCTTTAGGTCCGGCTTGAGATCGAGTCCAATCGAGAAGTCAGTTCTGAATTCCTTCACCGCTTTCAAGTCTGGGTCCAGATCGGGATGGCGCAACGGGATGACCCTGATATCTTGTTTCACCTTTGAATCTATCTCCTGATCGGGTTTAGCCGGCGGTGGTGGATTATTCTCGACTTCCTGACTTCTCAACGACGCAACTAGCGGTACGTTCGACGTATCCCGATCGGGTCCCCGTTTCAAAATCGTCGTAGGAGTAGCGTACTGTCGACCGTCGACCAATGGACCTTGGTGTTACTCTACCTCTTCTGATTCATCTGATCGGTCTGTGGTAGCTTCCCAAGCGAGGGTTTGCCATTCTTGATAACGACGCGATCATACTGAGACAAAACCCTGAAGTCGGGGAACCGATCCGGCCGGCAGCCAAAGGCCCAACTGGATATCTTCTTGAAGGACCAGTCGATCATTACTCAGGTTGGTAACTCGTAAGAATTTGCGATGACCAAGCCCCTCAGTGACTGTCGGTATCCAGTTCTTTCCACTGGTGACACAGCTTCGAACTCCTTGCCGAGCCCGATCGGATCGGGATCTCGATCGATCGGCCTGCCGGGAAGCTGAACATGATCGCCCAGTAAACCTTCGAACTGCTCGACTGTAACCCTGACGTCGTCCGGATAATGGGATCCGAATCTCATCAGGTAAGCACTACGCTCCTTCAGCGATATCCAAAAGTATACCAGCTGGTACCATGAAGTCCATTCCAAGAATAGCGTCTTGGCCTGACAACGATCCGACCCACGCATCGAAGTGATACACAAGGTATCCTGCCATCCCATCGTCATGTACGCGTTTTCGCCTATTCCCACACACTCTTGTTTCTGACTTTAATCTATGATACACCCTACCTTGCGAGCAAAGGTGGTGTCCACGATCGAAATTTCAGCGCCAGAGTCAAAGAGCATCATCGCCTTCTCATTGTTGATCTTAGCAGTAGCTTTGGCTCCAGTGCGTATCAGGATGCAGAAACGATGAACGGATCAGTACAGAAGTACTTCAGCAGTAACAAGTACACTTTATTACCGGCGCATTTCACTTGGGACGCGTGTCCCGGGTGCGTGATACTTCCAATATCCGCGCGATTCTACTGAAAGTAGATCCAGTTCCATGACTACTTCAGATCGGCTGTACTCATCCCTCCGAAGACTAGCGATCGCAGGGGTAGGTTTTCCATGAAATTCATATGTATTGTCGATCGCGTTTTTCGGTTATCTAACTTCCGTTCCCGATTGCTTCTCGACATATGCAAAAATGCAGAGCTTAGAACGCTCGGCTCGTACCAGATTCCAACCTGGCGAGCGTCCGTTGAAGATCCCATCAAGTGTAGTACTTAATTAGCTCAAGCTGAGCTGAGTTCGCTATGTACAGTGCTGTGCATGCGTCCACAGGCTTCACGACGTTCTACGTCAATGACTTTCTTCATCCGCGTACACCTTTGGCGCTGCCTCCGGTTTGCACTTTGGGTGAAGGACGAATTGAGTAAGGGGACTTACGAGGTCTTAATGGCATTCGCCCATCCATTAAACGGAACCTTCTGTCCTTCATTGAGTCGGGTGAGGCCATTCGCATGCGCATCCGAGACGCTTTGGCAGCGGCACAAGACTTACAGAAAGAGAACAGTGGTCGCCAAGGGCTCCAGAATATGCAAGTGTTTCATCATGTAGATTTAGTATTACTTAACGCCAAAAACCTGCCTATTAACTCCGTGGCTTCGGTGGATAGCACCAAGATGCGCCCGCGTTTCATAGGTCCGTTCCCGGTTATTGGTGTCCATGTCAACGACTGCACTATTGACCTGTCGTCAGCGGTGGCTACGCATCCTACGTTTGCATACTAAAAACTTATCACGAGGCCGATCCCAGGAGGTGCCACAGAAGGATCAGCGATTTGGCGCAACACAGTTATCAACAGACGGGACATCATCCCTCATTGGCAACGCCGAGACGGGCGCTTTAGCAGCCCTTGCCGGATCAAATTGTGAGTGAGACGCCATCGGTTGTTGAGCAAATTGTTGTTCCAGTCTCCCAAGGCGGTCGAAGAGACCCCGCAGCCAATGGACGTGTTCCCGGAGTGTTAAATCTACCCCGGAGTGATACTCCTGTATCTCGTGATGAACCTCATTCACAGAGTAAGACGTCGTTCAGACTCTTCCTGTTCGCGATCAAGGCTCCGTCTACTTCGTCATTTGCCTCTCGCGCGAGGCGCTCCATCTTTGTCAGGCGTCGTTCCTGCTCCTGCCGCCGTCCTCACACCACAATCAGAGACGTAATCTGCTCGTCGCGCAATCTCTGGCAAGTCGAAACAGCGTCCGAAGGCGGTCTGGCTCAGTCCGCGAGGCCCAAGAATGGCGCGTCGTCCGGTCATAGACCTCTCTGTCCCCCTCCACCTCTAAGGGGTAATGACAGTGACGGTGAGCACCACCACGTAGATAAGTTGGTGGAGCACCGTAGGCGCGAGGGCGTCAACCCATTTCCGATGAAGTGGCGCGGCTATCCGTTCTCTGCGCGTTTTGTTTTGCGCCCATAGCCTGGAGTCCGAGAGACTGATGTCACGACGCAATATTGGATCGTGTGGTGGAATGGATTCGGGCAGATAAACAACCCCATAATCGAGTGTCAACGTCAGAGAGAGTAAACTAGGTAGGCCTGTGCATGGACAACTTATGCAGGAGGTTGATCTAGAGGTGGCTCTGCTGAAGGTCCAGAAAACACGTCTGCTTTCCTAGAAGTACCGTACGCCTGCGCGGCTCAAGCCGGGAGCAGCGTGGGCGTCATCAAAGATGCAATTATTGTTTGGTGAACCCCTCCCATTCTCAGGATGATGTGACTTTTCATTCGTGCGTCTAACGTGCCAGACGCAGCATGGGCACGGGGCCCGTTGATGCATCGATTGCAAATACCCGATGTACAACCCGTTGCGGGAGAAACCGAAGACACACTGGAAGACCTACTAAAGTCGACAACCCCCGGGAGGAATACATAATTGGTGTTGACTTCTCCGACCACGCAGTACTGTTCAAATAGGTGGTGGACACTGCTGGGTACTTTGATGCTGAGAGTCTAGCGTGGAGCGACTCGACAACGTGTGTATGACGTTCTGCAACTCTTCATCATTCCAAGAGATCCTCGAAATGGTCAGGAGGCTGGAAGCGTGAATGTTTCCATTGTTTGGGTGAACGAAACTGCTCCAGCACAGAGCTGATACAGAATTAAGCGGGGTAGGTCGGACGCGAACCAGGAGTGCCAACCGTCAAACTGTTGCAGAGTGATTCAAGAATTTTGCGTACTATCTGTGCAAAAACATGTTGTCCAAAACGGCATATCATGATTGTAGCGTCTTCGAAATCACCCATTCTCGAGCTGGTACTCGTATGGGAGCTGTCACTCCGGCAGATAATTTTTGCATGTTGACACCGCCAGCGTTGAGTAAGGCTATTTTCTGGTGAACACTGAATGGGACGAAGTGTAGAGTTGAAAAGATCAAACACATCCTAAAAGGTAGTCGAACTGCCAAATGACGATGCCAGATTTGGCTGGAACAGCACAGCAGCCGCATAGACAACAGTTTCCACAGATACAGAAGGAGATTTCTTCGATGTTCAGGAGCCGTAGCCCCGCTCGTTGACAGCGACCTGAACCACTGTCGGCGTGAAGGTGTAAGTGACGGTCCACCGAGTTGGTTCCGCTTCTGGCGCTGTAGTAGATGGTCGAGCTGGTCGTTTTGTAAAAATTACTTCAACAAAGCGAGAAAATAATTATGGCTGATTCAGGAGCCGTTCCATACTTCGTGAATCTAGCGAGGGTGACTGGTAGTGAGTTTGGCTTGGCACCAGGAAGTTTAGCTGATGTTTCCCCACCAGACGCAGGAGTGTCTGCCACCGAGGTATGACCGGTCGACGCGGGTGGAAGGGTGCTTCAATTAACAGGTTGACTGATCGACTTCTACTGGGTCGCACGATCATATTATGAGACATCAACGGACGATTGCTGTGGCAGTTAGTGATAAAAGGTTAGGACGTTGATGTTGGTCATTCTAGTTAGACTCTAATGAATACGAGAGAAGGAAGTTGTGATTGGTTGTGATTATGGGGAAGAAGGAAATATCCAGGAAACACTCTGCAGAGTCCTCCGAGAAAGGATCTAGGTCCCAGTTGTTTCACTTCCCTGCTCAATAGTGAACCGAAGTAGTCACGTTTAGACCGACGGGGTTTTGGCTGCGGGTTTCCCCGATGCAACACCATTTGCCTCACCTTTCAATTTTCACTGCAACCAACAAGTCGGCTTATCCCTACTCTGCTATATTGCTACGCTACGTTGCTTCAACTACTTCTACTCCTCTGGTGCAGACGAGACTTGTACTCTCGTAAGTACTGAGCCCAAGTTACGTAGCAGAACCTGAAGCGGGCGTGGCATGTTGTTCTACGCTCGATTGAAGATACATGCTTTGTCGAGACGTTGTAATTTCTGAAGTGTACTAGAACAGGCAGGATGGTGCAGCCGCCGAACCCTGGGGGTCAACAGCAAGGCCATCAACAAGGCCAGCAACCTGGTCAACAACAGGGCCTGCACGGAGCTGGTCCTCAAGTGGTGATTGGTGGAGCTGGTGGGGCGATACGGGGACGGGTCTGTGGTTCGAAACCACCGAATTTGACCAAATAGGGGGGCTTTTTATCTCTACCATACCCAAATGTAGGGATTTCTTAGCCAGCATCATTGTTGGGACGTACCTTCTCGGCTAACCCTGCTGATCCACAGTGGGTTGAACGGAACCAGTTTGCACATTGTGCCCTACTGTACGGTATGTTACCAAATGACTCAAAGAAAGTATGTCGTATGGGGACAGCGCGCGAAATGTAGAATGCGGTTGAAGATGTAACAACGAAGCGTGCTTACAGTAGTGACCTTCGACTTCGTCGTGATTTGTATGCTGTTAAATTTGAACCGGGTGAAAGCATGGAAACGTACTTGGAAAAACTTGAAGACATGCGCCGCCAGTTGGCAAATATGAATGCAGCGGTACCAGATGCAGATATGGTGAATATTGTTCTGCAAGGAGTTGTTGACGACCAGCAGCAGTTGATATTTCGGATATGTATACGATATGGATACGCAAGAGGTAGGCGTACGGACAGGGTCCCGATTAGAGCCCTCGGTCAGTTGTGGAATACGACCAATGGTAATGGCAGCCTCGTCGACCGGCGTCAACACCGTGGAACCAGTAAAAACGTGTACGATAGAGGACGCTACGCCACTTTCTCGAAAGTCGCAGCAACGAGTATAATAGCCAGAGCCCATGTACACGAAGAATCGTGAGACTCAGTCAGTGGGAGTGACAAGAATCGAGAATCCAGGGGAAGATGTCCTTCAGTTCCGGCCAACGAAAAGGAAGAAGCGAATGTGTATCCAACATTATAAGTAGCTATTGAGGAGATTTCGAGCTCAACGACGGAGTAAATGGGTATAACGAATTTTGGAGGAGAAACAATACCAAGGGAAACGTGTAGAAGACTGGTATGGATTAGTCGTTATCGAAACTAACCAGGGACGACGTGTGGTACTACCGCCACCAGTGTGACCGGTGGTGTTCAAGGAAATGCACGGATACATCTGGGCAGGTCACTTAGGCGGACCCCATACCTATTGACGAGTAGGGCAACTGTACTGGTGGCCAGGATTGCAGAAGGATGTGAACGGTTGGGTAGGATTTCAGGAGTGCGGAAGTTGAAAAGCTAGACCCAGAGAGGTGATTCCATCGCTTAGGATTCTACGCGTAGGTGACGTGGGAGACCGATGGGCCTTAGACGTTGCGGGGTCATTTCCTATGGCAGAAGGTGGCGAACGTTTTTTATTGGTATCGGTAGAGTATGTAAACCGCTACGCCATGGCTAAGAGCGTCAGAGAACACATGGCGGAGACGATTGCCGCCTATTTGATTAACGAAGTCGTATTAGAGTTTGGAGTGTTTCGCGAGTTATTGACTGATGGAGCTCCTGAGATAACGGGACTCGTGGTTGAACAACTAGTAAACTTGCTGCAAGCCAGACAAACCAATCCTGTACCTTATCGACCACAAATGATTGGTTGGTTGAGAGATTTCATCGATCATGGAAAGATTGTGTAAGTACCTTCACGATGGACGAACAACAAAAATAATGGAGCTTGTTGGTTCAGTTTGCGGTATACGCGTACAATTCGGGGAAACACTCGATGGTAGCGTTAACTCCCAATGAATTTATAATCGGGCGACGACTGCGACTACCGAATGAACTACTACGAGAAACGTCAAGGACGGAGTCGGGAGAATTGCTGCAGCATCACCAGCGACTGGTATACCCTTTAACCAGAGCTCATCAGTGTGCCGAACAAGCAATGAGTAAAGAACAGGCTAGGCAAACCAGGTACTAAATTCGAAAAGTGAAGCAAACACGGGAACTCAGCGGTGGTGATCGTGTTTGGTTGTATAACCCGCCCAGAAGTTCAAAAGCTACCAAGTTTGATCACCAATGGATGAGCCCAATGCGGATCATAGGATTAGCAGGATACGAGAACTATGTGCTGCAAAGAGAGGACAAAACCGCTCCCTTAGAGTCAATTATAGCTCATGTATCATTCATAGTGAGCTATCATGAACCAACGTCACTATTGGAACAGGTGGTGATCGACATAGAATCAGAACGTGAACAGGACGACCAGCATTAAGGTACGAGCGGACGAGATGTCGAGGCGACAACGTCGGTTGTATGAGCAACGGTTGGACTCAGCAACGCAGCAACAAAGATACATGATCCGAAGAGAAATCGACGCGCAATGGAAGGTGCGGACCGAATTTTCGACACAGGTGGCAAGTTGGTGGAAGTGCGGCGAAAGCGACACCAAAACCGAGCAGGGCAATTCCTGCTACAGCATGAACTTAAGCTGGTCGGACAAGGACAATGGGAAAACGGAGGTCGAGGAGCGAGACGGGTCAACGTTAACGAATACGAGCGCCACCATGCAGCTGGGAGGATCGTGGAAGACCCTCCGAGTGAGAAAGGCGTGTAACAGGTTGGCTCCTGGCGACCGGATGACGCGGCACGTTATCGATCATGGGAAGAGAGGTGGGCACGGCCAGCCGGTCCAGCAGCGGAAATCACCAAGAAGGGCGGCTGTTGGGACCGATCTGGAATAATGAACGGGACGAGGGCGAGCTTGAGGAAGAATCAGATAGAAAGATCGCTCTGGTAGATCATAGAGAAGGAAGACCCGGATTGGAAGAAGATCAGACGGGCAGTTTGGTTCTCACCTCGACGAGCGTAGGTGACCAAGCTTTGGCCGAACGGAGTTGACGCAAGCCGCAGAGTCCGGTGCTGGACGAGTGCAGAGTACTGAAGGACAGGGAACTAGTCCCGAGTCTACGAACGATCGCGTGCGGGTGGAAGTGTCGACGGACATTGGAACTCCGCGGTTGAATAGACGTTGCTGGACGTACGAGAGCACTAGGATAGGCTAACTTGCATGAACGGTAGACGTTAATTAACTAATTGGATTGGACGTAAATATAGTAAGTCGTGCTGTCTAAGAGTCACACACCAGCGCAGTGACAAGAGTTGTCACTGATGGCCTATCGGACTTTGGGCTAAGAAGCACTTTTCGACCAACGACGAATAAGGTGAGTAGTGCGAGGAGCTCGTTACACCTGTAAGAAAAGTGTCCTAATCAACAGCTTAACATCTCTTTCAGGTGGAGGTAAGTTCTCTTTTATCACAGTCTTACCAAATCCAGCGAAAAAGTGCCAAATTCCAGTTGGTGGGGGCTGGTCGATAGTCAACGACAACGTAAGGGCTAGACGCAGCATGGAAATCGCTGACACGAGATAGTTGCGGTCAAACTACGGGCTATAACTTTGGTCCACAGCCTACCAGTAGGTAAAATCGTATTCTGGCTATTATCAAACTCTGTTTCTTCCAAAGTGTTTCTTCCATAGTACCAGTACTTGAAGTAAACTCATCGCGGTATAATAATATTATATTATTATAGTGCGGCGATATCAGTATTATTGATTCCATGATATTTAGCCAATTAATGCGCGCTTTATTTAAAAAAACTTCAAGTATTTGAATGATCAATCTATTACAGGTCATCCTGTTCTAACTAATAGTTGCCGTTGCTTCAGATGATATCAAGTATAGCAGGATCATCAATTAGTGGGAAATCAAATCTCGATAAAGCATATTATATTATATAGTTTTCGACCGTTTTAAAAAGGCACTCGTTGCTGCACCCACCTCGTGCACATGGGACGGGGCATGGAGACCCAAGTGAGCCCAACCAGCACCCGACGGAGACCAATTGTGAACGTCTGACACCCCAATCGCACCCATCCGGGCACCCAACTCTAAGAGCCGGCGTACACGAGTATACTCTATCCGGATAGCTGGATAAGGCAGAAAGACCGTGTTCGAAATCATTGGCGGGTGGCGGGTTCACGAAATCGTGAAGTAAGGGGAGTATTCTGCTGGGACAGTATTGTGTTTGGGAATGAGCCTCTTTCAAACGCTAAGCATTTGACATAGAGCGCATAAGGTCCTTAGGATGAAGACCGAACAAGCTAACACATAGAATTCAACACATACAGTTTAATTCAGTGACTTAGCTACTGCTACTCCTGTCTTCTTTCACACTGTTAGTCACTTAGCTACTACTCGTCTCTTCTTCAATCATGCACATGCGTAAATAGCGGTAGCGCATGCACTACAAAGTCTTCTTGTCAAGGTGACCGAGTGGCTTTGACCCGCAGAACATTTCGAAGGCCAACAGGACGTACACACCGCAGTTGTAGCTGTCCGTCTGGACGCCAAGGCCAGGATCGTGATTCACCAAGCGAGAACTGACTCTGAATTCGTCTGGTAGCATCATAATCATCTGCTGTGCCACGGCACGAACACTGGTAATGTAGGAGGACGCCATCGAGTCGTACGCGTACACTCTGCCCTTCTCCAAATACACCAGCACAGCGCACCAATGGTTATTGTTGCAGTTGATTGGGAACAGCATTTCATCTCCTTCGTAGCTCCAGCCAAAGACCGCTTAAAAAGTCCGGTGTCTGTCAATATGGCCCTATTAGAAAACCCCAAGTTCGACGGGTCAATCACCAGCACACTACGATTTGCTCCAAACAGCTTGTGTAGAACCATCTGCATGACTTGGGCGCTAAGGGTTTCCTTCGCCGCCTGGTCCACCATGTCTGCATACTCACTCGACAGAATGGGAAGACCTTCCAGCAGCGTCGGTATTGAGGGGTCTTCATCGATGTAGAAACTAGAGTTTCTATGACGCGTGAAGTCTAACTGATCAATCCAAGTCAGTGATCTTTTGATTTTCTTGACAAATTTTACTGCCGTGCACACCTTTCTCATGAGCGCTATTGTTCAATTTGCAAACACTCCAACACCGACGATCTCCAGCGCCCCATCTGCATCTCCAATGTTCCCGGGTTTTTTGCTTGGTACGCCGTGACCTTAGCGGTGCACTTTTTAATTAATTGCATGGGGAAGATTCGCACGACGTCTTCTGGTCGCATCAGTGGTTTATTGAGAGGGAGCTTGACGATCTCGTGAGCGATAGGGGGCTTCGGCTTTGTAAAGAATGTGAACTCCTTAAATTGCAGCAGCTTCCCGTGTGTCGATTTGTATATGGGTTTTCCATCCAGTAGCTCAAACATTGACAGCAGACTCATTTGGCGTTCGTGTATCTCCATGTCTTCCTGTATCATTGCGATAGCTTGGTTCCGCTTGGCTTTAACAGCCCGTGGTTTTTGCTGTGGGCGTCCCTAGGTCTTTGGAGGACTCATGATCTGGAATCCTCTATCAAATGGGCAAGACCAAGCGTTGAGCTGTGATCGTCACTTTCGTGGGATGGACCGCTTCCAACTGGTCACCACCCAGGCCCATCTCAATCCCATCTGAGACCAATCGTCACCACCTGTGTGCGTCTCATTCCCAACTGAGCTAAACTGTTCTGCGCAAACTTGAGTGCTCTCCACCGAATAAATAGATGCCACACTTTGACTTACAGCATCGACTTGTCTCGACGGGAAAACTTGCACCACCTCCAATGCCTCCGTCATCAATTCGCTGTCTAACCTCACGCCACCAGTCACGGTACCAGTCGTGTCCTTATATGTACCACCCGAGCAGTCTTCATTTTCAAGACCACCAGCTACCTCGGGGATGGAATTATACTCGCCATGCTTGAAAAGGGTGGCGACGCCTCGCAAAGCTTTCATCGCTTCCCGGTACTGAACCATACCCAGTCCGCTCAAGTGCTCACTGATAGAAGTTACCACGAAATTTGCTTCACGGAACTTCCTGTTGGAATCCCAACACGTATTGGTCTCCTTCAACAAACTAGACACACGAAATGGTTCTTCAGACAGCAGGGGCAACTCGGGTTCGACCCGAAGTGACGACAGTAGCCAACGAGAATTCAGAAGCTGGGTAGGGATCACATTTTCAAAGTTGAGTGCCTTCCGAATGAAGAACACATGACGGCATGGCAGCAAACGGGAAGCCATGAACAAACACGAGCAAGACCAGTCCCTTTTCGCGACAGAGTACTCGCCCTGAGGCTCGCCCAATGCGTCTTCATCGTCCCCATCGCACTGGATCAAGTATACTCCAGGGACCGCCTAATGAAAATTATACTTTGCCGTGGTGGTCGCGAAGTTGTACTGCTCGTACACAAGCTCACACGCGTGTTCGCTTACTAACTTCGAGAGAAAATCCATCTCGTCAATGTACTTCGGGTGATGCACGACTGATAGTTTGTACACCGCGTCCAGAAACTTCCTCTCCGCTTGTACTTGAAAAACAATTATCGACACAATGCACTCGTCCACTTGCATAAAGGAGTCCACAAGCTCCTTCAGCTGTTTCCACGATGATTCGAGACGATTATTGGTGTTGTTGCCCAGGGTGCAAGCATTCTGCCTTTCAAAGGGGAACCACATTTGACGACAGTTATCCCAATTTTTCACAAAATACTCTTCAAACGGGTGGTTACACTCTTCATACGCTACACCAACCGCGCCCAACCCCCTCAGATCCGTGCCCAATTAGACCCCATCTGCACCCAATTCCGCCCGACCGGTGCCCAAATTAGTATCTCCAGACCCAGCCGACCTAGCGGACACTCTACCAGTACCGACATCCATAATACGGCGCATGTACTCGCGCAGTCGCAGGTATTACCTCTCCGTCTTCGCATACACCAGTAAGTTGACCAATCCGTTCAGTTGCTGTTTCTGCCAAGCATTGAATCAATAGTCCTTCGACGCTATCTGTTCTCGCAAATATTTCAGTACGTGAAACTGGCACAACAGCAGTGTTGCGTCCGGAAAGCTTTCTTCACAACACCCATCTCGCCGAAATTCTTGTCTATCAATATGCATTTGATGCGCATCCAAGCCGGATTGTAGCGCTTGAATTGCTCCAGGGTCGTCAGAAGCGTTGGGTTACGCTCGTTCTGGTGAACAGCATGTTGTACAAACTGGCCTTTCCCGAACGCGTCGTGTGCCATTGTCGAGAAAACCTTGTACTTCGACAAGTTTGTACCGTGTGTGGCGTCAATCATCACGACATCTGGAAATCTATCGATCAGCTCCCGCATGTTATTCGTCTGAAGCGTAATACAGGTAGCTACATTCTAGCATCAACATAGCAACAAGTTAAAAAAAGTATACGCATAAACATCAATATCGTTAATACCTTATCAACAACGTAGTCGACGAAAACGCCTCCAACATTCCCTGGCACTTGCGTGAACTCGGCCATTCATTGCTTCAATCGTTTTGCGGCTGTCGGAGCAGTCTGGGTTTGTTTCTTCAGCTTGCGCACCAAATTGTGTACGTCCTGGGTGTTGGGTTTCAGCTGGAATTTTCATGGATGAACTGCAGGATGCGTTTTTTCTTGGCTCCTGCTTTGACAAGCTCGCTGACAGTCCCCTGCAGGTCTGGCTCGATAGCTGTCCGGTTGTGCGGATAATGATTGAAAGTATGTCTGGAGAGCGGATGGTTATGCTTAAACGGACTGCTGTAATTCGCAGCACAAACGTGGGGACTGCTGCAGCCGGGTCCCTCACTTGCACACACGCATTGGTCTACGAAACGATACAAATAATTAGTGAGCCCACGATTGACCAACCAGCAGTACACCGGAACCCATCTGAGCCCATCGGAGCGCCATACACACCTGCACGTCACACTCGAGAACTGTCGGCTCTTGCCGTTTTCTCTTGCCTTGTCCACGTGGCTTGTACTTCCCAGCGTGGGTACAGACGAAGGTCTTGGAGTAATAAACCACTCCTCGGGAACAAGCGGCTTCGTAGACACGAGGCTTGAATCTTCTTGTTTCTAGTCACCACCTTGTTGTTAGTGCGACAGCGGAAGCTCTGCACACAGAAACTGAATGAATAAACAAGTTAGATCATGAAAAAATACTTCAGTTGCCATATTAGTGGGTGTCAGGTTTCGTTTGAGCTCGATCTTTAGTTTTAGAATATCTACCAATCATGTCAATCCTGAAAACACGGTGCTTGAGACCCTCAAAAGTGCCTTTTGAGTTTCGAGCCACAGCTGGAGAGCGCCCGCACACGTTGTCCGTACGTAAATCCCCTCCACTTTCTTGATTAAAGAACACTCCCTAAGCTTAACGAAGTAATATACAGTCTTGCCCGTGGACGTGGACTTGCTGGGTGTGGACTTGCTGGTCGTGGAGTTGCTAGGGTTGCTGCCCGTGGACTTGTTGGGCGTGGACTTGCTGCCTGTGGACGTGTTGGGCGTGGACTTGCTGCCCGTGGACGTGTTGGGCGTGGACTTGCTGCCCGTGGACTTGTTGGACGAGGACTTGCTGCCCGTGGACTTGTTGGACGTGGACTTGCTGAACGTGCCTGGAGTTGGTGAGCGTGGACTTGCTACTCGTGGACTTGTTGGCCGTGGAGTGGGTGAGCGTGAACTATCTGCCCGTGGATTTGGTGGGCGTGAAGTGGGGGAGCGTGGGTATCTGCCCGTGGATTTGGTGGGCGTGAAGTGGGGGAGCGTGGAGTTTCCCGGAGTTGCTGCCCGTGGACTTGTTGGGCGTGGACCTGAAGTTGAGCGTGGGCTTGCTACTTGTGGACTTGTTGCCCGTGGATTTGTTGGCCGTGGAGTGGGTGAGCGTGGACTATCTTCCCGTGAATTTGGTGGGCGTGGAGTGGAGGAGCGTGGAGTTGCCGGAGTTGCTGCCCGTGAACTTGTTGGACGTGGACTTGTTGGACGTGGACTTGCTAAACGTGGAATGTTCAGCGGACAGTCGATGCATTGCTGAGTATCCACGATGACGTGATAGCCTGGCCGGATGAAGAACACCGGCGTTGTTTAGCTTCACGGATTAGAGCGAAGTGGAGATTTCCAAACTGCGTGGGATTTATTGATGGTACTCTTTTCCCTCTCGAATTCAAACCGCCGCTCTGTGGAGAAGACTATTTTTCGCGGAAGATGAATTATGCAGTTAACTGCTTGGTAGTTTGCGACGACAAGGGGCGCATTTTGTATCTAAACACTGGCTGGGTGGGGTCAACGCACGATAACCGCGTCTGGGAGAACTCTCAGCTCTTCCTGAACCGTGACAGCAACTTCAATAGCAAGGAGTATCTTTTGGGAGACTCACCCTACACACCATCAGCAGTGATGGTACCCTCATTCAAGCGGCCTCATAACAAGGCACTGCCATCACAACAACAATGGTTTAACAGCCACCTCGCACACGCACGAATTAAAGCTGAGCACGCCATTGGTATGATAAAGGGCCGTTTTCAATAGCTCATGAAGATCCGAGTAATGATTTCTAAAAAGCGAGATATGAAGCGACTCGTTCGAGCCGTTAATGCACTTGCAGTAGTTCACAACCTGGTGATCGGTGATGAGCCTCCTGATATTGCCATCGATGAAGGCGATAGCGATGACGAGGACCAACAAACAGATCTACCGCTGAATGCTAATAGGCGAAAGCAAATTCTGCAATTTCTTTTAGACGACTTGACAGACTAGATGGCCTAGGTTGCCGAGCTATCTACAAAGGCAGCATCTCACCAATCTCGCGTTGCTTGACCCCTGCATCTTGAAGTTGCTTTCTAGCTAGCAACAGCTGTGTCTTCTCGTGGATAGCTTGCCTCGCTTTGGATTCCATGATAACAAGATTGACTTCACCCTGCTTGTTTTCTCTCTCCTCCTTCTTCACCGCTAAGGCTAGCTTCTGCTCCTCAATCCTGATGCGCTTGGCATCTTCATCCTGCTTCATTTTCATCATGGAAGAGCGAATATCATTCCACTCCTCACCCACCGATTTGCGCTTCTTGCTTTTGTTGGGTGTCGTATTCACACCAATAGAAGCAATCCGATTTTCTTCAGAGTCGGATCCGCTTTCCGAGCTACTATTATCCGCGGCATTAAGCGCGTCCGTCGAATATAGCGGGCGCGTGGAGGCACGCTCAATCATGACAGGAGCAAGCTGGTCGTAGTACGGACACATCTGGTCAGGGCGCTATTTATATCTCCTCCATCAGTAACACGATGGCCTGTGTTGGCTCGCCAGTCTTCCGCTCTCTTAAAGCTTGTTTCCAGACTCTTTATCTTCTCGCGGATGTTTTCATTCTTGCGGTGCTTGATGCCTGCATCAATCATTAGGCCGTTCACGAGCCCACACAAAGACTCCTTTGACACACCGGAGTGCTTCTTCCCCCCTTTCCACTTTGTGTAGTTCCCCTCGGTGGTGATCCAGTCCAGTAGAATATCCAGTGAACTTTTTCCTCCGTCCACGCCGTCGCGACTTCACGAGATCCTTGCTTGTCTGCCTGCCATCGGCCTAAGAAACTGAGCTTAACCCCCAAAGAAATTGTTGGAGGTACGCCGCCGGTTTTAAGGATCAATTTTATCCAATCAGATGACAATATATATCCTAAAACTGGAACCTAAAATGAAACTTGACACCCACTATTGAATACGTCAAACGGTACCTGGTACGTCTTGGCTGAATATGCTTTTAGATACGCTTCCAAGGCGCCCCAGGAATCAAACTCGGTCTTCTCTGGCGGCGGCGCTATCACCACAGACTGTTCGCCGCCGCTCTGGTTTGTCTGGAGACGGTCAGACGCATCCGAACGACGCTGCTTGAACGTGGAGCTGCCATTACCCGTGGAGATTCTGCTACCTGAGGACTCCGGCGATGAGTCGACCCACTCCTCGTCGATGTCGCCCGCCCCCTCCCAATCACTCTGCTCCCCTTGTAGCGGCGGGCGCGCCGTCGCTCTTACGCGCAGGTCGGGCGCCATGACTGTCGCTGACCCCCCTTTTTAAATGGATGTGGGGTGTATATGGGGTACACGGCGTATACCTGCCGTCCGGATGGATAAAATGGGTGTGGACCCATGATGCGCTCGGTCCAAGCCATGATACTAAAATATAAGAAATATTTACCAAGACGCGCCAATCTCAGATTATTTAAGCAAAACACCTTTGAGTGATCGTTTTGTGGTACACTATGTTTCACTCCATTTTAAGTATCAGGTTTGGCCCATATTATAGCAGCAGACAAGGATATCGGACATCATCCATATCAAATATAGCAGGATATCATATAAAGGAGGGATCAGTTAGGACAGGATGATCTGTAAATCGTGCTGCTGTGCACTCGACTGAATTGTTTAGTAGGCAACACTGTAGCCTTTACTGTAAGCACTGTAGCCTACAGTGCTTACAATAATTAGTCTGCGTTCAAAATTAGTCTTCGTCCAAAATTAGTCTATGCCAGGCTAATTCATGTAGGCCAGAAAGAAACGAATTCATAATTAGTCTAAGCAATAAGATTCAAAATTATTATACCGTAATTGGCGTTGATGTAGGCTCACCGTTGTGGTAGCCCACTGCTCATTTTAGTTTGGTACAAAAACACGGATAAAGCACCACCAAATATTGTGCTCAATTACAAAAACACCACCAAATATTGTGCTCAATTACAAAAACACGGATACAGCGCCACCAAATATTGTGCACGATTACAGTGAGATCTCTAGCAGCTCGACGACCGTATGCTCGTCTTCGTGATGAAAGGCCATCTCGACTGCGGCATCGATTGGCCCCTCTACGCCCTCCCTGATCATAGCAGTCATCTCGTCAGTAAATATATCTACCTCGTCTCCTTCAATGGTCTCCCACTCAACGGTCTGAAGACGGCAGCCGATGTCAACTCTGTGAGATATAGACGTACCTGAGAGGTCTACCAAGTGTCCAGTACTCATACACCAGAGCCACTGTCCACTGGCAAACCCGAGTCCCCATCCAAATGATTTGCTGATCTTGCACATCTCGCACCGTGTACAAGTACGAGACGCATGCAAGACCCTGACTACAAGTAAGTATGCAAGGGACAATCGGTGGCTGAGCGTTGCCATGATTGTGCTCCTGCGGAGCAAACTACTTGTATTTTGTATGCAACTATGTATTATTCTAGGTTAACTTGCTAATCTATTTGCGGAACGCGAGGTCCAGCAGACCTCTCGCCACACTTCGACTTTTGACTGCTCTGCGAGGTGAGCGAGAGAGCTGCCTGCTGGATCCTGCGTTCCTGTCGGTCCTTTGCCCGGCACTCAAGTATTTAATTGCTTTTATTGGTTTACTGCTAAAGTAAACTAACTACCTTCCTATCTATAGGTGCTATTCTACGATGGCACCTATAACTAGAAGTAGGGA
>JAIKVB010000398.1:0-27807 GCA_024679045.1 Phytophthora brassicae | reverse complement strand
CCTGTGGACATTGTGGCACCGACACTGAGTGACGATGCGTTGCTATCGTGTGAGACGGTGGTCACCCCGACTTCGGTTTCGCCCACAACTTTGGCGCTGTTGACCGGTCAGCCAATTGATTCGAGTAGTATCCGTCGACTGCAATCAGGGGGTTCTACAACTCTGGCAGCTTCTTCGTGCACTTGTCAGTCTAAGCGTCGACCGTGTATCTTCTTCCACGGTCTCGGTCAAAAGACTGAGCAGACTACACTGCAGACCAGCTTCGACTACTTCGGGGATATCGCGAAAAATGCTCCGTGCTGTACGACGATCAGATATGCGGTTCTGGATACTGTCAGCAAACCCTGGACGGATGCTACTCAGCAGCAAAAGGTTTGCAACTTCGCTATCTCAATGAGCAGCACCAGCAGCGCTTCGTCCAAGACCATCGCGGACACCATTATTGTGACCCACTCAATGGGGGGTCTCTTGATGGGTGGAGCACTGGCCAATAGTCGATGCAACTTGGCTTCTAGCAGTACGTGGGTGAGTCTGAGTGCACCAATGTCGGGTAGTATGGGCGCCGACTACCTCCAGAATACCTGTGCTGGGGAGGGTAATGGCTTCGTGAAGGCAGTGGCGAACTTGGTGGGTCAATGTCCGGCAAACAATGCAGTGTTGGGATTGGTTTACCAGAACGAGGCACGCAGCAACTCGGCGCTGAACGCAGCGTACACGGCGGCCCAGGCAGCTTTCCGTTCGAACGTCAAAGCGGCCATATGCAGCAACAACTACTCGGGTTTGCTGTCCACGTCTCAAGCTGTTTACAAGTTGGCGGGCTCGGTGATCCCACACAAGTCGGATGAGAATGACGGTATTGTCGAGTACAAGAGCTGTGCTGGTGGGTTGTCCACCTCCAAGTTCGGTAACACGTACGATGACACCTTTTACCTTACGGGACTCAACCACATTGACACGAGCTTCCGTAATGGTGATGCGCTGGTGGTGAACTCGCAGAAGCCGGTCAAGTGGTTCGAGTGTCTTCTCTAAGTGAAATGGTTCCAGTGTCTGCTTCAGGAGCATATCCTCAGCACCACCACTATACCGCTTCACGGTGATACTGCGTAATGAAAAAAGGGTTTCTTTCTGCATTCGAGTTATTTTTACAGTAGATTGGTATCAGTCAGCAGCGTAAGACTTATTCTTCATGGTCGCAAATATTCTACAGCGTTAATTCGCTGGCGAAGTCGGCCATAATTTCTTCGAACGAAACTTTATTGCTGTACTTATATTTTCTTACGTAGAACACTTTTAAAAGGTACTCACACATGTGGTGACAACACCAGTGGTGTTGTAGGGGCTGTGGTATATTATTAATAATACATGTAATCCTACAACCCCTTGACAAAGTTCCTGTAAACATTTTTTGGAGTTCGGTCGATGCAACCCGTGAGTAAATGGACATCATCTGTCATTGCATTTTCCTGCCCGAAAGAGTGATAGGAAGCGCTTCTGCAACTCGAACCACGTTCTTTGCTATCCACCCACTCAAGCAGCGAGCACTCGACGGGAAACGTACAAGCCATCGCATCATCGGACGTGGTTTTGAAAAACATGATGATGTGGGTGGGTCCACTAGGAACTCGGAAATAATAAAATGATTTCCGTTATTACTGTATTGTCCCACTACAATAATTGATTATTGAACATTCACGAAGTCAATAAAATACAATATTGCTCCAATAATACCAATACAATATCGCTATACAAGGAATTTTGGGTTCTTACGTTTTGTTTCGGATACACATGCCGTATTACCGTAGGTTGATATTAATGAGTCACCCTTAAGCAACTCGGTACTGAAGCTGTTGTCGTCGGAACTGGGCGGTCATCGCCTACCTGCCAACTACTTGCCAACTATCATGCTAGCGTGCTGATTCAGTCCACAATGAGTTACATATTCATTCCCAGCGGAGCAGCTACGTACTGGTACAAAGTAGACAATCTCGTTTCAGTACACTGCCGATACAAGATCGAAAACAATTCGATGCGGTCGTACCGTCTCGTTCAAGTTATTAACCTTGTCTAGAACTCGGAATTTGATAGGCAAAGGGCCTCGACTTGAATGTGTAAGGCTTTCTAAGCATACTTACATCACATTTATCATGGCTAGCGACTCTTGTATGTATGTCGAGTGCCGTTGATTGGTATGTGGTTCAGCTATTCCTGATTAATAAGCATCTATGAGAGTACCATACTGTAGTTGTTACAGTACCAGGTCATAATCCATATCTGCTTCGTGAAGCTTGACTTGTTGTTTGTATGCCGCACATGTGACAATTGTATCCAAGTCTCGACTCCAAGCAATATACTGATATTGGCCCCGTTATTATTATTGTCACCGCTCATATTGCAATCTTTAATAATACTAATACTTCGACCAGCGAAAAAGAACAGGAGCCCGCTATAGAACACGAGCCCGCTATCTGTGTACCCTACACAAATAAGTTTTCCATCTCATTTTACAACTTTGCAATCATGGCGAGCGGGACGGACCTGGTTCCGTTGTGCACGCCCGCCGAGGGCTCAGAGGGCCGCAACTTACAGCTGCACAACGCAGGGGTAGAGATCCTTCTCAGCTCGAAGCTGTCAACGCGGAAAGTGGCGCTTGTAGGCGTGTTATGGACGCCCGAAGAGGACGAAACCACACAATCCGAGCAAGAGTGCGGTCTGTTTCTGAGTGCCAGCGCCGTATCCGTTCCCGAACAGGACGCCAATTTGTTGCTTGTAGTTTTACGCGGTGTTTCATTAAGGGATGAGCCGTTCTGGGGATCGCTGCTATATGTGCTGAGCTCGCACGTGGTGGTGGCCAAGGCTGGAGCCATCACCGATGCCAGTTTCCAGTCGACGCTGCCGTTTCTGAACGACTTTGCGCAGCTGCAGATGGCGGACACGGCGGCCAATGATGAAAGGAACGCGACGCTGTTAAAGGAACTGACTCCGCGGACGCTGCCGTTTCTGAACGACTTTGCGCAGCTGCAGATGGCGGACACGGCGGCCAATGATGAACGGAACGCGACGCTGTTGAAGGAACTGACTCCGCACTTTACATGGGCGGCTGTGGATCTCAAGATGAAAGACATGAACGGCTGCGACTCAGCCTCCTCCTACTTCGAGCAGCAATTAGCCGTTGGCTCCACAGATGCTCAGTTATTACTGGCTGCTTTGGTGCCTGTTAGAGACTGTATGGTGTTGAAATCCAACTCGTTCCAGGGACCAGAGGAGCCGCACACGTCCCCCAAGTTGCTGACTCATGTGGCTGACAGATTGCAGTGTAAATCCTTCTTTGGACGCTATATGAACGGCGCGTTGCTTGTGAAGCTGTTGCGGTCATTGACACACACTATGAACGCTCCAGATGGAGCTCTTGTCGTGGTGCAGCGTGTGGTGACAAATGTGATCGCTGCCCATTGGCAGGAATTGGTGCAGCAAGCTTTTAGAACGTATTGCGACTTACTGCATGCTCGACTGGCAGTTTACGAACGAGCACCAATTACGGCAGAATATCTGGTGGATGTTACGGAAAGGAAGCTGAAAGCAAGCCAAAGCAACCAGCAAGCTGCAGTGGACGCTGGCCAAGGAAACTTTTCAGCTTTCGACGAGTTCGGTAACCTGAAAAAACAGCAGGTATCTGAGAGTAGCGCAGAAGGAGATAGTTTGATGGCACCTACTTCGCTGAACACGGGTCTATTCAGCTTCCTAAAAAACAGAGCCGGTCGTGCTTTTAGTAAACAGCTTTCGCGATTCCCCACGAACCGTTGGAGTACTTCGATTAAAATTGGGAGACAAACTGGTGCTGAAGGTGATAGCGAAAGACTTGGTGGTATTGCGGAGGATTTGGCAGCAGCTGAAGGGGAACTATTGGAGGAGGCAAATGCAGCGCACGCGCCTGATCAACTCCTTGCGCGTGTCACTGCCAGTATCACGCGGTACTCAGTACCAATGGAGTATTTAAATACACCCAGTGAGGCGATGCCTGTGAATGCAGCTGTGCTGGACTCAGTACACGCTGAAGGTTTGGAACAAGTGGACGCGCTACTTACGCCATTTCTCGTGGACCTGCGAGCACCACTTCCAGCACATGCAGAGCTGGTCTGCTCACTCGACTTTCACGTCGGGAAGAAGAATTTGTGGGCCAAGCTTGGACGCATTCAACGGCGCTTTGAGCGCGCAAATGAGGTCTCGTCAGCCATCTTTTGCGGCGAGCTACTGCGTTATCTGCACTCAGTGGTGCTCCGCAAGAACGAGACGGACACTGAGGCTCAACAAGAACACCAACTGCGAGGTCGTGCTGTTTCCTCAGTGATGCTTGTTGATAAGAAGAGTGGGAAAGCGCCAGTCGCTCTTACTCGAGTCCCCTTGGAGTTGTTGACGTACAAGAACAACTTAGAGGCGATGGTTTCCCAGTACAATTTCATAGCACGTGGCCCTCAGGCTGCCACTGTGCTTGCCGGCTTTCTCAATGGACCTGTCCGTCGCCAACTGCAACATTTGACACAGCAAGAGTATGATCGATTCTCAGCAGCGTGTGAAGCAAAGGAACATCAAATTCAGGAATTGGACGAGTCGCTCGAGAATCAGGAACGACAAGTGAACGAAATAACAAAGGCGAATGCGGAGTGGGGCCGCCAGGAACGAGATGCGGTTGTCGAGATCGAGCACACACACGCTGAGCAGCTGAGCTCGCTTCAAGGAGCCCTTCACAATACAGAAGCTCAGATTCGAGATGCATTGGCGGACCAACAAGCTTTGTATCAGAGCACTATGCAGGCGACACGGCGAACGATCGATACTGTGGACAAAGTGGCAGATAAGGGCCGTGTGGTATCTGGCTATCTGGAACGCTATGAAAAGGGTCACCTGTTCTCTTCGCGATGGCGCCAATACTTTTATGTGCTGAAGCATGCAACGCTGACTTGTTACAAGTCCAAGAGCGATTACGAGGAGCGAGGACCTTCTTTTGAGCAGCCTATTAGCATCAGCGGCTATAGCGTTGTACGTAGCCGCACGGATGAACTCAAGATCAAGCTGGTGCCACCCGAGGCGGGGCATCAAATGCTTCGCTTTCGCGCACCCGCGAGCGTGGGTCGAGAGACTTGGATGAAGCGATTTACTGAAGCTACGCAGTTCACGAGCCAATAAGTCACTGATACCGTCGACGTTGCAAGAGTTAATGTTGTGGATTGATTATGATAGTCGCAGTGGCTTTCCCAGCGAAGCAGTGAACTCTTCAGAGTCCTTGTCATCTTGACTCTTTGCATTTAACTCCGATATGTATGAAGGTGGAATTCGCGAATGTATAGGTCCCTCAAAGAAAAAGTCGTGAACGAGCGCCTAAAGAAAGTGAATGAGAAATTAGTATACAGTTCAAGAATCATACTACGTAGTAGAGAGCTAGCATGGTCTCGTCACCTGTCGAGCTGAAAGTCTCTTGTTTGGGTCAAGAACAAGCAGTTTAGACAGTAAATCCACTGCTGAAGTCTCCGCATCTAGAAACAGTTTGCTGAGAGGCATTGGCTCATACGCTGGGAAACTCACTTTGTTAAAGTCGGGCAACTCTCGTACACCTGGCCATTGCTTTTCAATATCTCCTAACACCTGAATAATTCGGAAGATTTGGTCAAGGTCACTTTGTCCAGCAAACAAGGGGGTTGACCGTAACAATTCGGCAAAGACGGTTCCCACAGCCCACATATCCACTGAAGTATCGTAATGTCGAGAGCCAAAGAGCAACTCGGGTGCACGATACCATCGCGTGGCTACTTGATGCGAGTATGAGCGTCCTTGAGGCCCCACAAATACTGTGGCAAGACCGAAATCACTGAGTTTGAGCACTCCGTCCGCACTCAACAACAAGTTCCCGGGTTTAATGTCACGATGGAGAATGTTGTGGTCATGACAGCAAGCCACACCATGTAACAACATTCTTAAAAGTCCTCGGACGTCGGTAGAATGAAGAGGTTCTTGTCGATTTCGGACGACACTGAGTAGGTCTGTGGGCATGTACTCGAGTACCAATGCAATATAACTCCCATCAGGCACCACATCTAACAGCTTCACAATCTGCAGCAGCAAAAACTCATCAGTATGAGACGAAAACAGCAGTAGGATTGTTTTGGTTGTGTACGTTAGGATGCTGAAGCTGCCGCAAAGCCTCAATCTCCTGGAATTGCGTGGCAGGCAGGACTGAAAGCTGGCCATCGTCATTCAACCGAAGTCTTTTAACAGCTCGGATCTCACCAGACATTAAATCTTTAGCTCGATGAACTTCTGCAAACGCTCCGTTGCCGATCTTGTCTAGTAATTCGTAGCGACTCGCCAACATCTTGCCTTAACTGCTAAACTGATAATACTACGTAGTAGTAGTACTACCAGTAGTACTAAATGTAGTAGTAGTACTACGTAGTAGAATACATGTACTACTTCGAAGAATTAATTTTAAAAAAGAATTGCCACCTCAATTTTCTTAACATCCGCCTTAAAAAATGTAGTTTTTTTTAAGGAAATCTCTGCTAAACCAGACATTAAATCTTTAGCTCGATGAACTTCTGCAAACGCTCCGTTGCCGATCTTGTCTAGTAATTCGTAGCGACTCGCCAACATCTTGCCTGGATTAACAGCTAAACTGATAATACTACGTAGTACTTCAAGTACGAAGTAGTACTAAATGTTGTAGTAGTACTACATAGAATACTACTTCGAAAAATTAATTCTAAAAAAAAATTGCCACCTCAATTTTCCTAACATCCGCCATAAAAAAATGTAATTTTTTAAGGAAGTCTCTGCTAAAGTAAAAAAGAAAAAAGTACAACGGCAAGCGCTTGACGGATTGTTTTTCGTGCTGTCAACTCCATCTGCACAAGTTAAAGCTCCGTCATCGCAATGCCTCGACATCTTGCTGCTCTGTCCGCGTCTTATGCTTAATGGTTGTTCTTCCACACTAAGTACCGCGTGTCGCCTAGCTTACGCGGACTCAGCTTGTGCTTGGCGAAGAAGAGAATGGCCAGCACCATGCACAGCGCACCAACGATGATGTACGCGATGCCGAGGAACGGGTTCCGGCCACCGAACCACGACGTCGTCGAGATGACGATCGACTTTTTGCCCTCGAACGTGCTTACCACAAAGTCTGATAAAACCAACAAGAAAAACACACACATTTTTAGTCCCAATTCATAGCAATTTCAGTGAGAGCAGGAGAGTAAGCGACGTACTGCTAGAAACGAGGAACTCCAGCTGCGTGCCTTCAGCTAGATCGCTGTCAATGCGGCCGTAAAGCTTGCGGAAGCTTGGCAGACCGGCCGTTCGCATCCACACGATAAAGTGCTCATCCTGTACACCGTAAGCCGGCGCATCCGTCGTCCAGGCCGTCTTATTAGCGATGGCTGGCTGGCCCTCGTACATGGGAATAATGTAGCGATAGCGCGGATTCTGCCACAGGAGCATCGTGCTGTCGGCGTCTTCAAGCTCGTCCAAATCGATGTTCTGAAACTTGGTGTCCACGTCCGACTTCCAGGCGATGCCCGTCTGGTCCACGAGGTTCACAAGTGTCTTTCCCTCATACGTGTCATCCTGGTAGTAGGTCCTGTCTCCGGTCGTGAGCTTGTTGACCCAGAAAATGTCATTGAACAGGCTATTGGCGATCAAACCGCAGGGCATGAGCGTGTAGTCTGTCGAGTTGTCACCAATGGTCGTATTACCAGTCGAATTGTACTTCGCTATGCCGCTTCCTGTGGACGTGAGCGGCGAGCAGTCGCTCGTACTTGCTCTGGCGTCTCCACGGAGCTGTGCGTCACTGCGACTCTGTACGTATCGACGGTGGTTCTGGTAGAAGTTGTCGAGTTGGTAGTAGAGATACACAGGCGCTTTCATCTCTTTTTCAATGTTGAATGTGATTCGACAACCACGTTCTTCCACGTCAAACACATCTCCGTCGTCTTCGTCGCTCAAATAGCAGCCATCGCCGAGACTCACGACGTTGGAAGAGTCAGTCACTCCTTCTCCATCGTATTGGATAGAGTACTCCACCACATTGTCCGACTCAGTGTGGAGTATGATACCAATGGGGATAAAGATGAGACCAACAACGGCAAAGGTGCCGATGACCCAATTGGGCGTGAGAATGGGCTGCCAAGCCTTAAGCTTCTGCTGTTTGAATGGCGTGTCTAAAGAGGAAATAACATGTTAAGAATACAGTAGAGAAAGGTGGTTAATCAACGCACAGACCTTCGGGTTTCCTGGATTTCTCGTCCATAGTGGCAATGTCTCTCTCAATAGTTTGCTTACGGTTTAGCTGCCTTCCTCTAATGGCGCAGAGACTCTAAGAGGCGGCGCCAGAGATAACAATAGGCGACGGGGGGTTTCCACTGTGATTGTTCCTCCAGGTTTCTTGTAAATCCAGTGCAACGCATGATGATTGGCGGATAATGATGTGATTAGCCACACGGGATTGGTGGATAAAAATAGCGGTGTAATCATCTAGACACTTTTCAAAGTGGTCCACATTGATATTTGTTTTAAACAGCCGCATTGGCTCCCCGTCTCGCGGATATCACATTAGACAAGCCATAATGAGCTATCGCGGCCGAGATGACCGCCGCGGTGGCGAGCGCTACCAAAGCGGCAGTAGCAGATACGGAGACTCGGGTGGTCGCAGCAGAGAAAGATCGCGTGACCGACCGCGTGAACGGGACTCGTACCGACGCGAAGACCGTGGAGCCGACAGAGAAGCCCCAGCACGTCGTAGCGAGTTCAGCAGCAGCAGAGAACGCGAACCCAGCTCAACAGCAAATGAAGAGCAGGACGAGATTCAACCCAAGGCATCCGACGCTTGGGACCCTGCAAAGGAGGCACTGGATGACCCCACGTGGGCGCGTATCTACATCTCGAACCTTCCCACGGACGTGACGAGTGAGGAGCTTCAGGAAATGTTTGGCGCTATTGGCGTCGTGGCGCGTGAGAAGCAGAAACGTGGCTACAAAGACCAGTGGCCGTTTAAGATCAAGATTTACTCGGACACCACGGGTCAAACCAAGGGCGATGCGGTGCTCACGTTCGAGGACGCGAACGCGGCTCGCACAGCTCCTGATTTTTTTAATGGTGCGTGGCTGCTATTGGAATTTAATGTGGCTCAGTGGTTATTGATTGCTGACGTGTTGTTGTTGTTGTTTGATGTTCCAGGGTCTGAGATGCGAGGCAATACCATCAAGGTAGAGCTGGCGGGTAAGCCGGAGCCTCCTGTAGGTGGCTGGCAGGGCGGAGGTGGCAATAGTGGCGGTGGTCGTCGTGGTGGTGGACGATTTGGAGGAGGCGATAGATTCGGCGGAGGTGGTCGTGGTGGTGGTGGCTTCAGTCGATACGGTGGAGGTGGAGGTGGAGGCGGAGACCGTGACTTCCGAGACCGGCCTGATCGACGTTCACGTCCGTACTAAACACACAGCAAGTGTCGATTTTAGGTGCAGATATCAATCAAGCAAATGTAGTCGCTTCAGGGGTGTCGCCCATAAAGAGCATGCATCTATGCGCAATCAAAGTAGTTTCCTCTTCTGCGATTGGCACAAAATCGTTTCATCCAATCAAAAATTCCCTCGTCCCAACTCAGTCTCCTCTTCCGCGATCTCTTTCGACCCGCACTGCTATTTCGCCAGCCATGGGCGTCTTCAACGTGCTCGCGCTCTCCGTAGAGTCGTCAGTGCTGTTGTGGTTCTTCCTGGCACCTCTGGCGGCTCCCGGTGGCTCCCATATACTAGCCACAGATCTGCTTCACCCGCTGCGTTTCCGCCAATCGCTGACGTTGCAGTTAGTGCTCTCACTGCTGAGATTGCTGTTGTTCGTGTACATCCGACGCCGTAACAAACGCGTTCCATCCACACGCTGCTTCGTATTCGTCGTATCGCTCGTAGAGGTCACAGGCTGCGCGTTAGGCTCGTTGCAGCCGGTGCTTTTCGTGGACGGGGAGCAGACGGACACCTTTTCCGCCTATCGTCGCGTGTCCTGGGGCGGGTTATATGTGGCTGTTCTGGGTGGTTTGGCGGTGCTCAGTACGCTGCTACAATTGGTTTATATTCTCCAGCTTAACAAGAGTCGTGGACGGCTATCAGATGACAAACTGCTCCGTGATGTGATGGGCGAGACGCCACGTGCCAAATGGCGCTCCAAATGGGCCATACTGGGGAAACAATTGGCAATTGGAAGACGTAAAACCAAAGATCCGACGTTTGAAGCCATGGTACGACTCTTTGCACACCAAGAAGGAGCTGTGGACAACTTGGTTGAGTCGTCGAATAGAGACGAGGACGCGTTCGAGTTTTATCTACCGCAATTGTGCAGTTTTGTACTGTTAGGAGCGTTCGCACGTTCTCCACAATTGTGTGCGATGCTTTTGCGCAAATGCAGTGTGTACGTGACTGTTCTGAGGTTTTGTAGTGTGAAATAAGGCTGAGTGTTTGCTGCTTACAGGTCGCACGTGTTCGCTCACAAGATGTTTTGGTATTTGCGGTCGTATTGTCTGTACAATCCAGCATTCGCCACTGATGCTGATTTTCAACGAGTGCAAATGCTGATGGAAGACGTGACTGAGCGAGGTGCCGCACCAGCGATGGCAGTTGCTTGTCCATCGAGTCCAACGAACTCAGAGTCTCAATCACAGCAGCAAAAACGAGGCGACCGTGGCTCGGCAAGTGCTCAAGAAGTAGAAGCGTTGTTATTAGGCTCACAGGATGACCATTATGCCACGTTTCAGGACAGTACCGACCTTGAGCGGGGCGTGGCAAGCTCTGCTATTGTAGCTAAAGCTCCTCCTGTCTCGGGGGTGGAGCCGTTTGAGCTTGAGTCCGCGTTCCTGGGATCCTTGGCCAATATCTCGTCCAATCTACGAGCTGTCGCCTATGACCACCGCAATGATATGGTACGCTGTGTTGTTGTATTGGTGTGGCTTTTCTTATGAGTTAACTGACGTTTTGTTTTTTACTACAGCTTCGGATGTGGTTACTAGACCTTGAGGCTCAGTACTTGCCGAGTAATTCGCTGTATCTACCTGTTGGAAACTCGTACCACCGTCTCAAGCATATTCACGTAGAAGAAAGCTTTACATTCTCAACGCGAGAGCGCGTACCATTTCTACTGTGCGCCGAAGTCGTGAACTACCCCTCCCCACAAGAAGAGCTCGCCGCAGAGCAGCTTAAGCGTCGCAGTAACAGCGTGTTTAATGGCCGTCGCTTCACACTTAATCTGTGGGACAATGCGAACAACCAGGATCTCTCGACGACAGCTACTTCTGCGTCGGAACGTACGCCGTTGATGTCCCCGGAAGCTGCGAAACTTGGTTTCTGGAGTGAATCACGGACGCCTAGCAGTCCGACTCGTTTACGCTCGTTTTCGCACCATATTTCAAACACAATGGCGCAACCGACGGAGCTTCTGCATGGACTTATTGATACGCTGGTTGGAAGGACTCCTGGAGGAAAGAATTATGATCCCAAGAGTGAAGCCTTGCTAGGTATGGTTGAGGATGAAGAGGATGGCGAGGACACGCTTAAGCGCTTCCGTGATGTACCGGAAAGGAGCCAAAGTCAACCATTTTTCAAGAGCTCCGATGCTTTCCCGAAACGAAGTTTGACGGTAGACACGAGTTCAGCTGGACTTCGACCCGATGTCTCCAATTCAGCACGGACTCAACCGATCGCTGCTTCGATCGTGCCTGTTACTACGGACACTGACGATGTTGAATCGGTCAGTAGCGTCACCGGCCTTTGGTCTCCTAAGTCGGACACAGTGCTATCACCACAATCCGAAAGCTCCGCGTGCTCGCCACATCGTCTTGCACGTTTCGACAGCACAGATCGATTCTTGCAGGATTTATCAGAACGTGACTCGAAGTTAGAACAAGAGGAAGATGTTGAAAGCAGCAACCCGTCATCTGAGGCACGCCATCAGTCTACGGCTGAGCCTCCCTGCGTCATATTTAAGGAGCGTTGGGCTGACAAGGAACGTCGTATCCAAGCCATGTCCCCGTACGGTAAGCTCCCAGGCTGGAGATTGTTACCTGTTATCGTCAAGAGCGACGACGATCTCCGTCAAGAACAACTCGCCTTGCAACTGATCCATCAGTTTGCCAAGGTATTTGAGGAATTCAAAGTGCCTGTTTTCATCCGACCGTACGACGTGATCGCCATTTCAGCCACTTCCGGTCTTGTAGAAGCTATCTCGGACACCATTTCGATCGACTCGCTCAAGCGCAATGACGGGGAATTCACGACACTGTTAGACTTTTTCACGAGGCATTTTGGTGACCCGGACACAGCAGAGTTCCGTCGTGCTCGAGGCAACTTCGTGAGCAGCATGGCTGGGTATGCGATCGTGTGTTATCTCCTTCAGATCAAAGACCGACACAATGGCAACATTTTGCTGGATGCAGAGGGTCATATTATCCACATTGACTTCGGCTTCATCCTGTCCAACAACCCAGGAAATATGGCCTTTGAGCAGGCGCCATTCAAGCTTACGGCTGACTTTGTGGAGCTCATGGGGGGTCCACGTTCGGCACACTTTCATAAATTCCGCTCACTCTGTGTACGTTCGTTCCTGGTAGCGCGGAAGTATCGTCATCGGTTCGTTTTGCTCGTTGAGATGATGCTGCATGGCAACGAGCATCTTCCTTGTTTTGCTGGCGATCCTAGAGGCACAGTGGAGCGTCTGGCCGCTCGTTTCCAGCCGGACTTGGACATTAATTCGTGTGAAGATTTTGTTCATGAGCTCATTGACGCGTCACTTGACAACTGGAGGACGCGCTGGTACGACAAGTATCAGCGCTGGATTGTCGGTGTCTTCTAGGACCAAAGAACGAAGTAGCTGCTAACGGACGAGTGAAGGATCTCCTGGTAAGAGCTAGTTATAAACCCGGCAGCGGGCACTCCCAATTCAGACAAGTTTGTAGGAATGAAACGGCGCGTTTGTTGTTGTCAGGACGCTGTTGGTGGCTTGGTGAAGCTTTGCGATGGATCACTTGACGCGACGGTCTCGAGCCGAGCAGAGGAAGAAGATCAAAGCAGCTCAACGTAAGTTACAGCCAGGATGGAGACCTGGTCGGTCGAAGCGTAGGAAGCGGATGGCGGCCATTCTGATCCAGCGCTGCTTTAGAAGGCACTTGTTGCGTCAAGCATTCCAGCGATCTCGGCAACACGTCCGCTTCACATTCAGTTCTTTACGCGCGTTTGGCCACGCACGAAGTCGCGAGCGGCCATTCTGATCCAGCGCTGCTTTAGAAGGCACTTGTTGCGTCAAGCATTCCAGCGATCTCGACAACACGTGCGCTTCACATTCAGTTCCTTACGTGCGTTTGGCCACGCACGAAGTCGCGAACATTGGCGGGACGTGGACTTGAGGAGGTTGTCGCGTGAAGAGCTGAGACTTTTGGCATTGACACTGAATTTGCCGTCCACAGGCAAGAAAGTGTTGCTGATCTGTAGGATTCAAAGGTGGGTGGACCAACATGTACTGGCCAACGATTTGGCTGCTCAGGCAGCAGCTCGAGCGCTTGAAAGCCGCCTTAAAGCTCAAAGCAGCGTCTACTTCTGTGAAGCACATCCTGATGCAAACCTTGTTGATATTCGACCATTGCGTGGCCATCACATCACTAGCATCACTGCTGTACGTCACTATTGATTCCTGATTTCCATTCCTATATGTTACTGACATCTTCTGCTACATGTAGGGCTTTGAGTCGGATGCAGTTTACGCTCTAGATGGTGCTCGAGGTGCAGCTTGGTTATGTCGGACAGGAGGGTTAGCGTCACAGGTTGGACTGTGTAGTCAAGTTTATCGACGTGATGAGTTCGAGCTAACACCACGAGAAAGTCACTGGCTTGCCACACCAGTTTTCCTACATACATTGCGTGCTGAGCATGTAGATCGAGTGTATGTAGCTCGAGGTCATGCGATGGCATTAGCCAAAGCTGGTGAACTCTTCACTTGGGGTGAAAATGCACATGGAGAACTAGGTTTTCCAGCAGAGAATGCAGCCCAAGTAGCACGAAATCGAGCGACAGTAGTGGGAACACTCTCCAATTACCAGGCTGTGGCTGCTGCTGTTGGTGGCCATCATAGTATTGCTGTGTGTGATCATGTAGCTGGACATCATGGAGTAGTGTTTACATGGGGCAGCAATTCTCATGGACAGCTCGGGATCAGTCCGTCAAGTGGCGTCAAGATCGATTTACCAGTCAAAAACTCACCAACAACTTTTCCTCGAGCTGTTGTGATACATCAAGTAGCATCTCTTCGCTCCATTTCAGTTCGTCAAGTTGCTTGTGGGGTTCTACATTCGATGGCATTAAGTTCAGATGGGAAAGTTTACTCTTGGGGTTGTGGTGATGGTGGTCGATTGGGTCAAGGACGAGCAATGAAGCAAAATAGTGATTCTTGTCAACCAGGTTTAGTCAACGGAGCTCTTACCAATCGAGTTGTTGTTGCTATTGCATGTGGAGCATGGCATAGTGCGTGTATTGCTATTGAATCGTCTCAAGTAGACAATGGATCAGGGCGTGTATTCACATGGGGAACAGGAATTTACGGACAACTTGGATCTGGTAAAGGTACAGTAACGTATGAGCCTGAAGTAGTCCGTTTGCCTCCCCGACCGATTGATGACGAAGTGCTGGCTTTACGTTTAGCTTGTGGAACTCACCATACAGCAGCATTAACTGACGATAATCGTATCTTCACTTGGGGAAACACTCGAACTTGTCAAGGAATTCCAATAGAATTGCGATTGGCTAATGGTGAACGCTTTGGACGTGTAGCTTCAATCGCTTGTGGTCGCACTTTCACCATTTTTAACACAGTGTCTCGCGATGCAGCAAGCTACGAATGGCCTCAAGTTCCTCGGCTTTGGAGAGATAGAGCGAAGGTGATTCCACGTCTTGATCTGTCAAAGTTACCAGCATTTCCGCTTTGTACGTCGAATCCTTTGCCTCTTTTCAGTAAAGGTACAAATGTCAGTAAAACTACAAGTTACATGCCGACTCCGACTCGTCTTGAACCATTTGCTGATCGACAGACACGAGAAGCTCAAGAACTTATTGAAGCCAATCGTATTGAAGATCTGGACATGGAAGCAATTGTTCATCCCCTCTGTCGATTGTGTTGGCGATGCAATGGGTTTCAACCGTCTCCACTTCGCTTATGGATGTGTCGGAATTGTTCTCATGAGCGTCAGCTGCATGGAACACGACGTCCTGGAGTTGAAATGGGGGAATACGAAGCTGTACGCAAGTTGCAGTGTTTGTATCGAGCGAGACGAGCGCGACGCGTGATGCAGCGAGCTCGAGAGCAGCGTTATCAGCGCGTCTTCAGTCTTGTCCACAAGGAGTTTTTCTACTACAATTTGTGGCAAGGAATCAAGTCGTGGACAAGACCAGAAGATCTCAGTGAAGACTTTGACGTCCCGATCCGTGACCCGGATGTTTCACCACAGATTTCACCCCCACTCACCCCCGTTGAGGCGGCTATTAGACTGCAGGCAACGTGGCGAAGACGTCAGGCACAGCGTTTAACTATGAGTTTACTGCGTGAAAGATATGAAAAACACTTTGACATGGAGAAGGAGCGAGTTTACCACGTACTCAAGCCAAACCTTGTTAAGGAAGCGAAGAAAAACTCACCAGCAAAGCTGTGGGATCCTCCACCTCTACTGCGTAAGCTGTACGATCTAGGCGAACCAGTCGAAATCCAGAGATTGACTAGATTCGCTCATATGAGTCCTGAAGAAGCTGCGGAGATTGTACAGCACGCGTATCGTTGTCATCGAGGACGCGAGTTGATGCGTCGGATTCTTCGTTCACGTATTAGAAAGCTCTGGGATGTCACGTCTGGTAGGTTTTACTACTATAACACCACGACAAAGGAGTCGTCTTGGGAGAAACCGCGGCTTCTTCTCAATGACAGCGAAGATGAAGACAATAGAAGGAGAAAACTCATTGCTGAGAGCCGTAAACGACACACACTGTTGCGACCAGAGAAATTCCATAATGAAGAAGCAGCGGCGCGAACAATTCAGGCGCTTTACCGAAGGTTTGCTACGCGCAAAATGATACTGGAGATGTTGAGTCGACGATATCGCAAAATGATGGACCCGGTGTCTGCTCAGCCCTACTACTACGACAGTGTAGCAGGTACCGTGACTTGGTTTAAGCCAGTTTTACTAGGCGAGTACGACCTTGAGCTCTTCGATAACTCTGTTGGATCCGCTTCTGGGAGACGTCGAAGCACTATCATTGCCCCACAATCTTCCACCTTGTCATTTGTCTCCAAGTTGCCACGTATTAGTGAACGAGCACGTGTTAAACGACACAAGCGAAAACTGCAGAGACTGCGTCAGATGTCACGGGATGAAGCTGCTTCGCGTCTGCAGAGAATGTGGCGTACCAGACGCGCCAAAAAGAAACTGCGAGAGCTGCTTTTCGATGCGTACGAGAAGATCTTCGACCCCACAACGGAGCATTTTTACTACTACAACCGCAAGACGGGCGTCGCGAAGTGGGAGAAGCCGGTATTACTCCTGATGGACGGCCGAGATATCAAAGAGACGAAGATGATCAAGAGACGACGTTTACATACTGTGACAGCTCCCACCGAGGCAAAACAAGTCCTGTTCACGTTCCTGCGCTGTGCTGCAGCACGTCTTGAGCTTCATCGCCTACTAAATGCTCGTATCCAGAAAGTATTTGACCCCAACTCACAGCAATATTATTATTTTGATAAACTTACCGGCCAGTCCTCGTGGAAAAAACCTGTGACGCTTAAACGATACGATCTGACCCCTGCGTAAGCGCCCTGGAGCCTACGGAACGGGTTGACAGGAGTAGTGGAGCAGTGTGCCATTGGGCAAACGCACAAATGTACCACCACCTAGTTTCTTGTCACATGATTGACAGTACTGCGAAGACCACACTGTGACTGATCCCTTACGCTTGGTTGAAAGTTGTTGACGTACCTTGAAATTCTCCATCTTGGAGAGTTGTTTCTTTACTTGTCCGTTGCGAAAGCGTTCAACTTGACGCTCAAGTACACGGCGGAAAAATCTATCTAAAGTAGTGACGGCAACATCGGCAGGCAAAAGCTCGAGGGCTGTGGACACATCGATACGCTCAGCATATTTGTTCAATACATTGATGGCAGCATTCACAGCTTCACTTTGTACTCCAATACTCGCAGATTGACTCCATAAAGACGACGACTTAGGGGGAGAGCCAATGATTGGCGACGTGGTGCTGGTCGAGCCATTATTGGGGTATTGCGGTCGCAAGTAAATTCTCAGCAGTGTCGAATAGATCGAAGAATCCGCTGTCTTGGATTCGTAGCAACGGTTGCAATACGCTTCAGCTAAAGCTGCGTCGTTTAATTCCAAAGCGTAAAGCTGAAGTACTTCCTGGTGACGTCCCAGCTTTGAAAGCAACGCTGCGTGCTCATCAATCATTTTCACTGGTGTACGCGTGAGCATTCGTTCTGGGTGATAAGCAGCTCTAGGAGATTCGAGAAACTGGAGCAGTTTACGTCGTAAGAGTCCCATCATACCACGCTGAGACTCGACACGACTCGTCATTCGTTGATTCGGAAGCGCTTTCGATTGAATCGAATCGAGTAAAAGGTAAACTACCTCATCATGCAATCGCGACGTCAAGTGATATGATCCTTCATAAATAACTTGCGTAAGATACTCAATCGCCAACATTTGACTACTAGTCAAGGGCAGAATCGGCTGTAACGTGTCCCCGTCAACTCCTTCAGATTCTGGCGGATTCTCATCAGAGTTAGTGGTAGCGATAGCACAGCTTTTCAAGTGCTGAAGAACTGCTGCAGGGTCGATATCTGTCTTGGAATCTGGTACTTCGCGTTGGGTAAAAATCGAGAGTCCGAGGCCTGGATTTACTGACAATACACGGCGTGAGAACTCGAAAACCAGTTCAGCATGCTTCTTGCCCAGCACACGAAGATACTGCGCAATGAGAACCATATAATCATACGAAGACTGGAGGTCATCGCTCTTTTCCGACAAAGTTGCGGCTGATGCAGCGCTGCGTTCCAAATCTTCCAGCAACTCGAGAGCTTTACGATGTAGTTTCCGTGCAGAATAAAACGCCAGTAGCGCCTTAAAACGTCGATGAGCACGTAGGAAAATCTCTGCCTCGCCAATTTCGCACCAATTCTGACCGGTGACAACGTCAAGTAGCGCAAGTTTCGCTCGCTCTGCATACTCTGCTTTTTCTGCTACCACAACAAGACATTTTACTAGCATAGTGTCAATTAACTCCAGCTCATTTTCTTCGCTTGGTCCAAGATTGTGCCGTAAGCGGAAACCCATCGCCTCATCGTGGTGCAAAGACGCGTTTCGCTTGCGTCGGAGAAACCCGATTAAAGCCAATAAACTCTCCACTAACTCGTCCCCCTCCAAGTTGCGATCCTTGTTCTTGCTGCTGTTGTCGTTCCAGAGTGCGCTCGCTTTGCGCGGAAGTAAATTCCGTGGGTAAAGAAGCAAAACTTCCATTACATCAATGCCACTTTCATACAAGAAGTTCATAGCTTCCTGTCGACGTGTCATCTGAAACAACTCAAACCCATAGTCAGCATACAGTTTGCGTTGATCCGCATCACTTAATGGACTTTCTTCAGGACAAAGTTTGCAAAGAGCGACAGCGTCTTCTAAACGACGATTCCCCATAGAAGTAGCGACTTGCTTTGCAATCGGAAGCATCTGGTACGTCTGAACGTTAAACGGTGGAGACACCGTGTAAAACGTAGCAGTTCGGTCGTCATTAAACTGTGAGACGCCTTTACTCACTGTAGCTGAGGCGACGTTGAAAAGAGCACACGCACCGTAGATCGCCTTCACAGGCAGAGTTTGCACCATTTCCAACGATCCAAAATTGTACACAGCGATTTGCTCTGCTTGGTTCAGTAACAAGAACGGGTGATGATAATAAACTCCACGTGGCGGCGTCTTGTACCTTAGCACACGCTCCACCTTCATACACAACTGAGTCGTCGACATATCCAGCGCTTTTCCTCCATCGACAACCCAATGAACTTCACCAAAAGCTCCATACACATCCTTCTCCTCTTCATCTGTAAAATTCACTGTCTTTTTCTCTTCTTCCAGTGTCAAAATCACTCCATGGTGTTTGCCACACAACAGCAAATCCAACACATTCTGTCGACGTCGAGCCAAGTAGCGACTAGGAAGCGCTATGGCTTCGCAGGTCCCTGTTGGTCCTTCAAGCGCGTCTTTAACCTGTTGTAAAACGTCTTCCGAGACACTCAGCACTCTACCACTGTCCATATTGAGCACCACCCAGTCTTTCTTCCCCTGTATAAAGACGTGACTCTCACTCAACACGAGTAGCTGCTGCACTGGTAAAAACGTCGGTAGCAGCGTCTGAAGCTCATGTTGGGTGCGCGTCTCCAGCGTCTTGTTCACAGTCCAATCGAGAACTTTCAGTCTATTGTTTTTCAGCAACACACAGAGCGTTTTAGCGCTCTCATGGACTGCAAAGAGTGCGGCGCCTTTAGTGTCGTCATGCAGGTCGACCACCTGTGGGTTATTCTGTAATGGCAGCTCCAGCAACTTAAGACGATTGTCTGCAATGGTGGCGAAGACCCCCCAAGTGTCCAGGAAACGACTGCAGGCGTGGAAAAGACGCTTGAAGTCTGCCTGCCACTGCAATTGACCGTCCACTTCGTAACTGCGCAGTGTGCCGTCCGACCCGCCCACGAACAGCAGTGGCGATTGTCCACACAGACTGTGGAGTAATCGCTCCGTCTGTACAGGCCGTTTGGGGGCCCCCTCCACCTCCACAGACGTCGCGGGTGCGTAAGCTGCGGCCTGTATGAGGTCTGACATGCCGATAAAGAAAAAGATTTTTACGGTATTCTGTACAGTACACCCTATATAAGGGTACAGTACACCCCTAATTGGGTTCACAGCACAGCACTACTAAATACGTAAAATACGGCCCAAATCGTACTTACTGTACATGTACTGTACTGGGAGGTTGAAGCAAAAAATGTCAATTCTTATTTTACGACATCAATGACGGGAACCACTGAGCGGCTGCTGATGGTATTCGCGCTGGGCGCTGCGGTCGCTGTCTGCGGTACATACTGCATCACGATCATAGGGAGACGGCGATATGGGAAGCGCAAGAGTCTGGGTGCTTTGCGGCTAGCAGCGGCACCGCGTGTGAGTCTGGAGGAGCTGCAGAAGTCCGGTCACTGGGTGGCTGTGTGTGGTACTGCGTTCGACGTGGCTGGAGACCCGTTCTTCGACGCTGCTTCAGGAGCTGCAGAAGTCCGGTCACTGGGTGGCTGTGTGTGGTACTGCGTTCGACGTGGCTGGAGATCCGTTCTTCGACGCCGCTTGTGCTGGATGCTACAGTTCGTGGGTGGGACATGATGTTACGTACATGTTGCTTCAGCTGGGGCTTGCCCCGGATGCCGCGGACGACGCAGGGAGTGTGGTAAGCTACTTGGACCGCGAGTGGCCGTTGGAAGATCTCCAAGACGACGGAAAGGCCGATGAGAATGTGAAGCGACGTCTTGCGTTGGTAAAGGAGTGGTTTGTACGTCTCCACTCACGCTATGAAGTGCTGGCGCAACTGAATGACCGCTACGTCGGAGCCCAATGGGACGCACTGAGGGAAGATATGCTGCCACCGGATTCCGGTGCGAGTTCTGGTGCCAAATGTCCATTGGGATTCGGAACAAAGACGATGGCTAAGGTTGTTTCTCGCAAAGTGGAAGATGTGAAGAGCTTGCGAACGATGACGTTCCAAGGGCGACAATACGATACCACGAACTCGAGTTTGTTTCATCCCGACGGCGGACAATTTGCGCATTTCATCGGACATGATATAACCTACGCCTTGGCAGTGCAGTCAATGCGGGTGGAGGATCTGGATGTTACGCCTGAGCGAGCTTACACATTCGAGGAGCAGTTGCTACTGGAGAAGTACCGGAAAATTTTCGCACGCGAGCTGATGGTACTAGAAATCGAAAGCAAGCAGGAAAAGGGTGTCAATGAGACGAAGGTCATCAACCTGCATCAGTTTATTGAGGAAATCGACGGTGTTTCTGAGGACGAATCCGTTCTTCACATGAAAAAGGCTCTTGAACATGCAAGCGCAGAACAACTGAACGAAATGTGTACCCGCACGACGATGACGCCACTCCACAAGGCTGTTGAGAAACATCGTTTGGATCTTGTGGAAGTGCTGGTGGCGGCTGGGGCTAATGTTAAAGCCCGTGCGGCACTCTACGATGACGAGACACCGTTGGAAATGGCCCACCGCTTCCATTTTGATGACATTGTGGCTCGTCTTGGGTCTGTCGAAGTGGGCGGCAACTGAGTCGGTGAGGTGCAGTCTTATCTGAAACGGATACATGATCGAATCGCACACTATTGTTGTTGGCCTTAACATTGTTTTTACGACGAGTTCCAGCAGCTTAACTCTTGATGTCGCCAGGTCGAAGTCAGTAGCAATATTAAGATTGAAGAGTTGATGAAATTAATGGTATTCAAGCGATAAGCTGCTTGCTTCCGTACGTTGACTATCTGTTGACTACTGCTTCGAAGTCCGTAGTAGCAGCTTGCTGCAGTAGGCATTCCCTACTCTGGCAAGAAGGAAACTAGACTTATAGCGCCAGGATCTCAGACATGCGCTGCAGGTAATCAGGTGGGATGCCGCAGCAACCTCCGACGATGCTGGCACCGTCGTTGACCCAGCGTACGGCAAATTTGCTGTAGATCTCCATATCCATCACGGACTGCAAGTCACCCGGTACAAGTGACTTCTCCATGGCACCGGCTTTGGACAAGGGTGAGATGTGATCGCCATATCCTCCGATGCGGATGTCATGCTTCTTCAGCTGTTCCATCAGCTTCGCGTCCTCCTTGAGCTGCTTGATAGCCTTGGCAATATCTTCTGGCTGCGAGCAGTTGAACAGGATGCCGCATAGCAAGTTGTCCTTCGTCTTCGCTTCTCCTGGCTGTAGCTCGATATGACGCGTACAGAACTCGAGCAAGCTCTGCACGCTCTCAGTAATAGACTCACCGCTGCGAAGCTGGCCAGTGCTATTCAGCGCAAACGACACCATCGTAGGTTTCTGCAGTGGCTGCACGCCCTCAAAAGCCATTTTGGCTTCGGCAAGCGACGACATCGTCTCAGCTAGAAACATATCAACTGACGGTAGTAGAGCCTCTCCAATCAGCAAATACGTGTCCAGTCCCTTTTGGCGGTCAATTGTGCGGTCCGACCGGAAGCTGTGCATGAGCGGCGGCAACGAGCCGCAGATCTTCGCACGGTCCTGTCGGTTGGTTTTCGCGCGTGCTTCAGCAGCCAGTTCGCCTGCCACGCCCGAGAACTCTCGGATCTCGTCCGGCGTGAAGCCCAAGCCTGGGGTGACGTAGTAGTTGTTGGTTACGATCATCGTGGCGCCGGCCTTTAGAAACTTTTCGTGGGCCAAGACCACCATGTCATGGTGCGCAGGCGACACCAACGCACTTGCGGAGAGCATGTTGCGGTCGTTGGGCAGGCCGCGTTGGAACATCTCGTGCATGATCCCTCCCGCAAGAATATCAATCTTCTTATTCTCCATTACAACTGTGCTTTTCTTTCTCTGAAGCTCACTTACTCACTAGAAGGTAAATTCCTAAATGACTAACTTCTAAAGGGCGATAGCAGCCACTATATGTGCGACCTGACACCCAACGATGTTGAAGTGGTAGAAGCGCTTCATCATTGGTCAAAAACATTTCGTCTGTTGAAAAAGAACCTGAAAACCATGGATGAGCTGGTGGAAGTGACGTGGCTGGGCGCGGCCTGCGCGGCGGCAGGCGCCGTGGTGATTCCTCTGCTGCTGCATCGAATCTTTTTCTACAAGAAAGTGACGCACGAGAGCTCAGCGGGCTCCTGTTCGTTGGAGGAATACATGACTAAGGTGTGTGTGCTCTGGGTGGCTGTCAAAGTCTAGCTACTTTTTTTATTCATAAGAGTTTTGTATGGCGCAGCATGGGATGAAGGAGGAGGATGCCAAGTTTCAAGTGGCGGTGGACTTCATCGCGGCTCGGGGCAACGGCAACCTGACGAACGAGCAGGTGAGGCGGGCAGCGAGGCCGCGACTACTGAATTACTCCGGGAGCAGTAGTACTAATCAGGCTCTTGTTATTTGTGTAGAAATTGACGCTCTACGCATTCTACAAGCAAGCGCATTTCGGCCGCTGTAGTGTGGATAGACCTTCTGCGGTGGACATGGTGGGCTCGGCCAAGTGGTACGTGATGGAGAAAGCGAAGATCAGGTGGCTGGAGTCTGATTGGGGTACGTTTTTACAGGGAGAGCTGGCGAGCGCTTGGTGACATGAGTGAAGAGGTGGCAAAGCAGCAATACGTGGACTGGGTACAGGATTTGTTCGAGGAGTTTGATGTGCGTGGACCCAAACGGTGGCGCTCATCGTCAGCCTCTTCTTCGTCGAAGGCTTCGAGTGAGCCTCTGTCGCTGGACAACTCGATTTCTATGGCTGGAGCGGTTAGCATGCCAAAGGTGGACATGTAAGTACTGCGGGCTTAGATTTCCAATAATGGAGAGGGTGTGAAGCTGGTGATTGTGAGATGCTGACCTGCGTTGGTAAATTACTACCGGTAGGTCGACGGAGGAGTGGAAGATAAATGATGACGTATTTCACTATGCAAGCACGGGAGACTTAGACAAGCTTGTGGCAGTGTTGGACCACGAAGAAGACGTTGATACTCAGGTAAGAGGCATACGGACTAACGGTCATTCATTAGCCCCACATGAGGCTAAAACTATTGTTGAAACTATAGGATCCTGAGGGCCGAACAATGCTGCACTGGGCTGTTGATCGTGATCAGACGACAATTGTCGAAGAACTGCTGCGACGCAAGGCGTCTCCAAACGTCCAGGTATGCACGATACGTTACTGGATAGTTGTGAAGACATGTTGTGCCTGCGACGCAAGGCGTCTCCAAACGTCCAGGTATGCACGATACGTTACTGGATAGTTGTGAAGAAATGTTGTTTATTGACTGTTATTATGAGTAGGATGCTGATGGAATGACTCCACTTCACTATGCCGCCAGTTGCGAGCACGAAGAAATGGCTCAGCTGCTGGTAAGTATTACTACAGTACTTAACAACATCACTTCTGTATGAGACTCATACAAGTGCTTGTTGGCTATAGGTAAAGCACGGTGCTCTAGTTGATATTGAGGACCTGGACGGCGACACGCCGCTCACAACAGCCTCTAAAGCTCTTCAGTCAATCATGGCTGACGGCTCTACTAGGGATCTTCTATAGGAGATGACACGCCTTGTCACAAGCCATAGAAAACAGGATCGTTCAACCAATAATGTGAAACAATCATATCGCGCTGTGGGTTCCACAGTGTTTGTGACACTTTAGCCTGTGGCTGCTTTTTTAATTCTTGGTGTTGGTATTCACATACACAAGTCAAAACTCGTGAGTCAGTTCTACTGCTGCTTTCTTCCTACGACATCGCTCGCCTCTAAATATACTGGTCGAAAGGAGCGTCGTGGTCGTCAAGTTTCTCAGCGTACTTGATCAGGTCTACGTGGTGCTTCACTGGTACGTTGCGTGGCGAAATCATCGTCAGTTCCTCCATAGCTCGTGCAAACGACACCTCACGCGCCTGCTTGCAAGACTGAATAGCGGATCGGCTCTTCACAATGCCATCGTCTGTGGGCACTGGCGTCACGTTTTGTGCGCAAATGGTGGCTGGAGAGTCGCTGGTGGTGGCTGCTTCTGAGTACGCGAACTCGACGGTCTTTCCTACAACAATCTCCTGCTGAACTCCCGCCAGCTCATCGTTGAGGTTAAAAGGGATGACTAACGGCATCTTGTGCTGCTTGGATCGGTTAGAGCTAGCCACTAAGCCACTACGAGTAGAGTTGGAAGACGCTTCACACAAGTCGTGGGGGATGATAAATCCGTGCGATCCCTGAATGTCAATGACCGTGCCACAGTGGAGCACATCCAACTTACTGTTGCTGGTTCGGCGAGCGGAAGTCTCGGTGTTCGTCGTGCTGATGGCCGATTCCAATGCTCCGATGCTGTCCTCGCTCTCTCGTCGGCTCGAAATCTCCTGTAAGGTCGACGGGAAGGGGTTAATAATGGCCGGCGAGGCGATATTAAGTGCCATGGACGACTCAGCGTCCTCGGGGATCACTAGTTCCTGCTGCTGCGTCTTGGCCGTAATAGTGGGGGACAGGTGAGGCAATGTGATCATGTCAGAGCTACACTTGTTCATCTCCTTGTCCAGGAAGTCCTGGTATGACTGCGCCGTCTTAGGGAGTTTGAACTCCTGCACAGCACTGACGACGCTCATAGCGACCATGAAGAGGCCAGCGCCAGTCATCCAGAGCTGAAACCTGCCGAGACTCATGGCGGCAAGTGTCAGCAGTGCCAGTAGAAGCAGCACTAAGGCTACGGGGCGTAGGATTGGGTGCTGGGAGAGACCTGAAGCCTTGGAAACCGCGTGGTTCGTCACAGTGCGCATGGCCTTCACGCCCGAACGCAGGATCTTGGCCGCTTGTCGGGACTTGGCCATTGTCGTTCGCGTTGAGATTTGTTCTGTGGCTGATGGGAGGCGCCGCGTTTACTATTTATACGGACAGCATGTGGAACACGTGTAAGAGATGGGAAGGAGAAGGGGAAATTCCGAAATAACTCGTTGTAGAGGACGAGGGGGACAACGCACCTTAACGGAGCGTTGGGTGTGGCGTTGGGCGTGAAAATGGGGTCGATGTGGTTCCTAAGAGAAGGAGGAGAAAAATTCTCGTGTTCTCGAGTTGCTACTTTGTTGCTGTTTGACGCTGCCAAAGAAAACTCGGCAATACAAAAAGACTCTTGGCCACAAATTGAGACGGCACAGTGTACCAGTCTTGTCCTGGCTCTTGTGCTTCGGCTCAGCATAAACCTGATCCTTTGCCTTTACATGTACTCGGCCTGCGAAACCACATACATACCACGATGACGAATTCACCTTTGCCCGTGTCAAGATATACCTCCAAGGTTTCATACACTGGCCAAGACGATACAAATTTGACTATTGAAGTACCAGCTGGCATCGTTGGTTGCCGCAAGCACATGGCTGCGAATGCGCCGGCAGAGATCGTCTGGCGATGATAAGCATTGGTTGGAAAATTTGCGAATTATGCGAAAACAGCTCGACCGACGTTTGTACATCGGATAATTTCATGAATAAGTTTGGTACAATTAAATTGTAAAAAAAGGAATATTGGTACACGATTAAATTGTACCAATATTTATGAAATTATCCGATGATCTTTACGCAAGTTTATTAATAACGACGCGACATGGTGCCACATGTATGATCCAAGATCTCACCACATGTATGTAGAAAGGTACCTCGATGCCCAAGCCCGCAGCAGAAACAAGTGTACATGTATATTTGGTTCAGATCATCCGTGTTCAATTGAGTAAAATACAGTGCTGGATCCTGCTCACCTCCCTCACCCCCCAGGGACGAGCTTGCTGTGATGCTACAGTAAGACTGAGCTCACTGTATCTGCGTTTTTTTACGTTTTTCAGTGAGGTACATTGATGTCACTTAGTTATATAACGACGTCCTATGTCCGCGCTCACTGTATCTGGTAACACCAGCTCTTGCGTCGCATAGTCTACCTGCAGGATCCGACTAATACATGTAGTACCGGTGAGACCGGCGCTTGTCGGATCCTGCTCACGACGTCGTCAATTGAAACCCTCCTATCTCGCTTAGTCGCTGTTAATGCGAATACAGAGGTTAATCGTCATTCTGCCTGGCCAAGCAAAATCGTCTGTAAAGTTGACATTCAGCACAAATGCTATTAGGTAATACAGTACATGCGAAAAATCTCGCTTAGTCGCTGTTAATGCGAATACAGAGGTTAATCGTCATTCTGCCTGGCCAAGCAAAAGCGTCTGTAAAGTTGACATTCAGCACAAATGCTATTAGGTAATACATGCGAAAAATATACGAAACTAATTCGATAGCATGTACCACATCGGACTACTTGGTATAAAACTGCAGGGTTCAAAGTCCAAAATTTGGACCATTTACAGTCAGACCTCCATAAGCGGTACCTGGTTTGAAGCGGCGAAATGACCTTTTCATTTATAGAAGTGGTCAGATATAGAAATGGCTACAGTATTGGTTGTGCAGAAAAAAGCTATCGAGCGATGTCTGTCGCCTTCGCTTTACTAGCTGGGTTCTCGCAACCTTAGTCAACAACCTCAGCATATCTTGCTCGTCATTGGTGTCTCCTTCGCACTGAAAGAAAAACGATGACAGCTCCATACAGTAAGAAAGAGCAGTGGAGGCTGACACTGAGGGTCATCATCTTCAACTTCGCTGTCGGCATCACTGCACGTTTCTTCACGCTGCTCCTCTTCTGTCGGCTCGTGTACTTCAACTCCCGCGTCAATCTCAAGATAATCTACAACGCTTTCGTGGGCATTCACACTTGCCAGCATGTGCGAAATTTCGTCGATCGCTTGTTGGTCCCCTGGCAGTACGTAGTCCCCAGCTTGTCGGATGCCACCAAGCAAATTGGCGTCCACGATCCTAGATTTGATCCAGCAGTTGCGTATACAGTCGGGACTCACTTCAGTCCAACTACTTATACTGAACTGGATAGCTTCAAGAATGTTGAGCTTCCTCCTGACGTCTGCCTCAATTG
>JAIKVB010000397.1:0-27812 GCA_024679045.1 Phytophthora brassicae | reverse complement strand
TGGTCTGTTGTGCAGGACGACTTCATGATGGGCGCTAAGCTTAAGGACTGGGACAACCAGCACGGCAAGGAACTGGGACGTGTGCGGCAAAAGGGCGACGTCGACGTCGAAGCTGCGGAGGATGTGGCATGGAAACAAGCGGGCGACGCGATGGACAGCGACAATGAAGCACCAACGACCGACAAAAAGACTAACAAGCGACGGACATCCTCGTCTGCAGGCAAGAAGAAAGGTGGCAAGAAGGCCAAGCGCTCGTAAGACAACAGCAAGATAGATACATTTCCAACATTAACAAGATGGCTACATCTCTCCCTACTGCTCCCTGACTTTACGAACTTTTATAAACAAAGGCAACTTTTTTCACTTTAGATATCTAGGTTTAATGTCACTAAAGCCAGGTAGTTTGTGTTTCCCTCTACCAATTCCTGACCCACCCATACATTCCAGCAATAACGGTCCAAGCGGCGCTTCCTTGCGTCATGGTGAAGCTCGTGGGGTACGCAGACAGCTCAGACGACGAGCGAGACGACAGCCAATGGTCGGATCTGAGTCCTCCCAGTCCAAGCGACTCGCTCTCGTACCCGATGCGGTCGCCCGAGAGTGAGGACGACGAGGATTACGCGCCGTCCGATTCGTCTCCAGACTCGGACACGCAGTCCGTGGACACGGAGGATTTGGATCCACACGAGGAGATGGACGATGAGACATTGGAGGACACTTCAGTGGACGTTATTGACTTGACACAAACATTAGAGGACGTTCAAGACGAGTGGACAGAATTACAGATGGACAATCCGTTCAAAAGACGCAACGTGGTGGACACCATGGAGGACGCTCATTGGAGCTCCCAACCGTCATCTAAGGAGCAGTTTTTTTCCAGAGAAAGCGCCACAAAACAGCAAGAGAAACCGGTTTTTAACTCCAAGCTTTCGACTGTGGAGATACCGCAGAAAACGTCGAGTTTTACGTTTCTGAACACGCAGAAAGCGGAGGAAAACACTCCTATGCGTAGTGCAAGTCCACAAGTGGAGATACCGCAGAAAACGTCGAGTTTTACGTTTCTGAACACGCAGAAAGCGGAGGAAAACAGTGCAAGTCCACACTATTTCCCAACTGAGTCTTTTAATGCTGGAGAAGGTGGATTTACTATCGGACGGAGTGGAAAAACGCCCAAACCATACAAATTTGCTGCTCGTACTGGTCCTGGAGTGTCAGTATCTCGGAAAATGGCTACATCTACTGATGATGGAGATGATACAATGATGCCAAGTCCGAGTCCACAAGTTAAGACGCCAAAGAATGGGGAATTTCTATTCGGACAAGGCTACAAAACCCGGAAAACGTTCGTTATTCCAAGACAAAACAGTCAGGAGACGAGTTTTTCAACTGGAACAGCATCAGATCCACTTCATACAGCAGTGAAAACGAAAGGGTCGTTGTGGACAGCTAAAGTACCTGATGCAGACACTTCGACTAGTACCAAAACAGTCAGGAGACGAGTTTTTCAACTGGAACAGCATCAGATCCACTTCATACAGCAGTGAGGACGAAAGGGTCGTTGTGGACAGCTAAAGTACCTGATGCAGACACTTCGACTAGTATTTTTGGCTCAAATAGTGAACCTACTGTTGCTTCAGCGTCTTTCAGTACTGGAATCCCTGGACCAAACACACATCATCGACATTCGGACCGTCGGAAGAAGAAACCGAGCTCGTCTTCAGTTTTTACAACACAAACAGAGAGAAACGCCAGTGTTCCGGTCTTTAAAACTTCCTCTTCGACTCCATCAGCGACTTATCCACGAGCTGAGATGTCGTTCATCCATCCTGTAGCTGAAACTTCAGCCAATTCAAGGGAAAACCATCCAAGAACGACGCCATCAACTGTTCCTTCTTCAGGAACGACAAATGGATCGTTTGTATTTGGAACTGGGAGCACAAACAGCTTTACTGGAGCTAATTCTTCTCCTTTCAGCACGTCAAACAGTGGATCCATTCCAGCGATGCCAAGTACAGAGAAATCAGCGCAATTTCTATTTGGTAATGGTACTTCACACGAACCATTTGAATTCCAAGAAACAGAAACGAATGTACACTCTGAACCACCAAGTTCACAATTGAATGGGATATCCACTAGCAATGCAAATTTTGGTTCCTTCACTATTGGAAGTGCAGAAACGAAGAAGAATTCGCGTTTTGTATCTCGAGTGCGTCCCAGAAAAGGAGGAATGTTCACAAACAAAAACAGTCCAAGAAAAGGAGTGAAAGTTGGTGAAGGTGAGCCTGAACCTTCTCCTAATTCTACATCGTCGCCTTCCGAATCTCCTTTTGGTATTCACAATCGACGCAACCGTAAGAATGCTCGTCTACGGCACACGTACAATCGCAGTCCACCAGCAGATCCGTTTGTGACACCAACTTTCCACAATTATCCGTCTTCAACGCCATTTGTATCTAAAGGGAACGATGCGGTACGACCTTTAGCGAAGAAAAGTGATCCTTGTACTTTTGGAGCTAGTGACAACAGCGTTTCGACTGGAGTAGAAGAAAAACCGACCAAATCTGGTGTTTCTTTCCAGCCACAACAGACCAGAATCTCACAGTCTCAAGATTTAAATCGTCGCTCCAGTCTCCAGACTAACAAGTCTCAGCAGCAAAATGAAGGTGGAACTCGTCCAGCGCTAGCTGGATCACGTCGAATCCTTCGAGCTGCACTTCGAGGTGTTGGGGTTCGTAATGATCGTGCTAGCTCCGCGCCGCTTACGAGTTATCGCACTGAAGAGGGTGATGCTGAAATGGATAGTCAAGACGATGATTGGTTGGAGCTCAAACGTCTCGGTGGTATCGCGTATAGCTCAAAACAATATGAAAAAGCAGCGGAATATTACCGAGAAAGCTATGAAGTTCTCGAAGCTTTGCTACTCCACAACGAGAGGCTGGATACGCCTGAAATCCGAACGGATAAAGCGAAACTTCACGCAAACCGAGCCGCTTGTTTGATGTCGCTGATGCAACTCACTGAAGCGCAAAATGAATGTCAGCGGTCGATCACAGCGGACGCGACTTATGCTCGCGCGTATTTACGACTGGGTCGAATTCAAGTTTTATTAGGGAAAACAGCTCAAGCTCAAGCGAATCTTGACACAGCTAAACAGTTGATGGAAGGTGATGGAGAAGTCAGCAAAGATGATCACAATTCGGTACTTAAGATGGAAGAGATTATCAAGACATTGACGAAGTTACAGAGTGAGATCAAGTGGTATATGGACTGTGGAGACTTTAACCAAGCGTTAGAACTCACGGAAACTGCGCTAACATTTGCACCAAGCTGTCGGACGCTACAGGTTCAAAAAGCTCGTATCCTGCTTCACCAAAAGTACGTAAAGTATGTATTGTGCTGTATTTTATTTTAGTTAACTTACGCGTTTTTGACAGGAAATTTGACGAAATTGTGGAGTTTTGCACGTCAATTGTCAAGTTACACGTTACGAGTCGTGGGAAGACGCTAAGAAGTACGAATGGAAGGGCTTTGAAGGACAAAACGATTGGAAAAGTTGTAGGGATTGATCTGGGACTTTTGTGGGCGAAATCGCTCCATTACCAGAACAAAGTGGACGACGCTGTTTCCATACTTAATGAGCTGGAAGCTGTGGCGCTGTGTAGTTCTAATGTGGTGCAACTGAAACGGCAATGGGAAGACATGAAGAAGCTTAAGGAGGATGGAAACGATCGGTTTCGATGTGGAGAACACCACGAGGCAGTGCGCTTGTACTCGGAAGCAGTACAAATTGACCCGCAACATCACGAGTATTGCGCAATTATTTACTGCAACCGCGCAGCAGCTCAGATGTCGTTGGAACGGTATCATACAGCAATTCTCGACTGCAATGAGGCGTTGCAACGGAAGCCTCAGTTTCCTCGCGCGCTGTTGCGCCGAGCTCGTTGCCATGTTGCGCTAAAGATGTTCCATGAAGCAGTCAAGGACTTTGACAGTTATTTACGCGAACAGCCGAACGATTTACCCGCGAAGGCAACAGCAGACGTTCGTCGTGAGCGTAACGAGGCGAAAGCAGCAATTGCGAAAGCCAGAGAAGAAGCGAAACAGCGAGAAACGGCCAAGAAACGAGCAGAACGGGAACAACGTCAGAGACGCTCGAATCGCTCGGAAGAACCGTCGTGGGAGGATAACAACCGGTTTTACGCAAATTTTCGGCGTGGCAGTAGCAATGCCAATACTAATGGTAGTAATCGGTACCAGTCTTCAGGTACTGGTAGTCGGGCATCGTTCATGGCTCCCAAGACTCAACGTCGTACACATTACGACGTACTGGGGATTGAAAAAACGGCAACAGGGGATCAAATCAAGAAGGCGTACCGTAAATTGGCTCTCGTCTATCATCCAGGTATGAGGATTGGTAAATTACTTACGTCTGGTAGTTTACTAACGTTTTTTATTTTTATTTTTTGTTTTTGTGTAGATAAAGCAAAGACGTCGACGCACGCGGAATTGTTTAAAGAGATGACAGCTGCGTACAATGTGCTCTCGGACCTGGCTGCTCGAGCCAAATATGATCAAGAATTGGTCTACAACAGGTTTGGTAATTTTTACGAAAACTAAAATGGAAATGTAGCCAAATGTACCGGTTATCGACCAGTTCAATGCTACAGTATTTTTCAGAAATCCGATACCGGTATTATACCGGTAGTGAGTCTTTTTTTTACTGAATTGGACCTCTTCAAGGTAAGTAAATCTGATCGCGTATAATACCTCCTATCATAGAAGGGAACTGACTCAGACACTGAGTCCTACCTACGTATTATAGTGTCAAGAGCATCATAAAGCTGTATCAGTTTTCAAGTCTCCGTTATCCAGACACGTAAAATTACAATGGCCACTCAATTCGACATCGTAGTGTACGGCGCGACAGCTTTCACCGGTATTTTAACTGCAAGACACTTGATCACAGAGCCCGAATCGGCTTTGGGCTCTCCGAATGCTCTCAAATGGGCGTTGGCTGCACGCAGCGCCAGTAAATTGGCAGCTTTGAAGGAAGAGTTGGTAGTAAAGGTACCAGAAGTGGACAGTAAGCTGATATTTGCGATCCCGACTTTAATCGCTGATAGTCACGACGAGGCTTCGTTATTGACAATGGTCAAGCAAACCAAGGTGGTGCTTTCAGTTGTGGGACCCTACACGCTCCATGGTGAGATATTAGTCAAGTTATGTGCTGAAAACGGAGTTCACTACTGCGATTTGACTGGAGAGATGATGTGGGTACGTGGAATGATTCACAAGTACCAGGATGTTGCAAAGAATAGTGGAGCCATTCTCGTAAACTCATGCGGAGTGGACTCAGCACCTTCGGACCTCATCGCGTACCTACTTGCAACGCGGATCCGTGAACTTTATGGGAAAGCAGTAAAAACTGGCAAAATCGACTTTTTCGTTACGGATTCTCATGGAAGTGTCGGTGGAGGAACAATTGCTTCAGTCATTCAAATGGTAGAAGGCAAGACGAGCCAAGAGCTCTCAGAGACGTGCAATCCGTTCCTACTGACGGATGAGAAGACGCTCAACCAGAAACAAGTTCAAGGACTTGTTCGTGTGAATTCTGTTAGTATTCCTGTATATTACGACAACGTTATGAAGAACTGGACGTCTCTTTTCCTTGGTCAACTCATGAATCAAGCGGTGGTTCACCGCTCCAACTATCTGTTCCAAGGACTTTACGGTGATCGCTTTGTGTACAGTGAACGCTTTGCGATGGGTGGATTATTCAGCCAACTTCTTGTCACTGTAGCTTCAGTAGTGATCACAACAATGCTTTACTTCAAATGGACTCGTAAATTGCTTGAGAAAATGGCTCCTGCTGCTGGTGAAGGACCATCAGAAGACATATTAATGAATGGATCTTTTGTTGTTGCTGCCAATGGATTCACTGAGGATGGAGAGCACGCAGTTAAACTCCAGGGTGTTGTTAAAGGAGACCCTGGCTACTACATGACTGTCCGGTTAATCTCGGAATGTGCTTTTTGTTTAGCAAAGAAGGAACTTCGTGACGGCAGCGACGACTTGGACGAAACTCCTGCGGTTACCGGTGGCTTTCTCACTCCTGCGTTTGCTTTTGGCCGTAAACTATCGGATCGTATGCATACTAAACGCTTTATGACTTTTGACTTGGAAAACGTAAAGGAAAAGTCAACAAAAGAACCAGCGACGGCCTTTTGATTGGATAATGAGTTCTTTAAAAGCTTTTTATCTATCTCAAGTTTTAAAAAACCTCAAAAAATCTTCATTCTTCCGTCTCCTTCTTGTCGTTTGTTTTGGGTATTTGAATTTTGGTACAAAACGCCAATACATTGGGCTGTAAGTACAGTGCTTTTCTCACCTGACGCTTCTCATTGAGATAATCTTGCGCTTCTTTCGGACTCATCCCGCGGTTAGCAACAAGCCAGCACAAGGCGACGGCTGCACTGCGTCCTGTACCTCCTTTGCAGTGCACATACGTCCGCACTCCTCGTTGTTTTTGGGTGCGAATGAAAGCCACTGCAGCTTCTAACGCTGCAAGCGAAGGCTCGGAATGGTCCACAGTTGGAAGACGGAGCTGCTGAATGTGTTGGCGTCGGTACTGCGTCTCGGGTCCAGCGTACTCGTCACACAAATTGACGACTCCACGGACACCACGGGACACTAGAGCGTCCACATGTGGCATGAAAGACATTGGTGCTGCCCCCAATAGCAAATGCGAGTCCACCAATGTCCAGTAGTTTTTCCGGCGTGATAAGTACGTGAGCGGCCATGTTGGATAGAAGTACACGCGAGCCACCACTTTAGCAAGACCTTCGGGTAGGAAATGCAGCTGGAATGCGGCGTACATCATAGCGGCCGCCAGTATCCAGGCCTGCCAGCTAGTGACGGCGTACAGCAGCATTGACAACGTCCAGTGAGATAAGGACATACCAGACTTTTGGTATTTGAAATTTGAAGTATTTAAGGTAAGCCGCCAGTATCCAGGCCTGCCAGCTAGTGACGGCGTACAGCAGCATTGACAACGTCCAGTGAGTTAAGGACATACCAGACTTTGGGTATTTGAAAATTGAGGAATTTAAGGTAGGAAATGTAGCCATTTAAAGATAAGTACGAAAGAATTCAGCTTTTTTATAGAGATGGCTACACTCTTTGGACTGTGTTATGCTTATCATTTTAGGCCGAGGTCTGCTCCACGTACTTGTCCGAGGCGACTTCATACTCCGTGACGAACCAAGCAGCTGAGTTTTTCTGAATGAATTTTAGAAAATCATTGAGACGCCCCTGGATCTGATGCAATTCGCGAGGAGGAATGTTGGAGCCAGCGAGAAGAACGGGTAGTCTCACTACAACAGCAAAAGCATACACAAAACACTCACATTAGCTCTAAAAGACACGTTCAAAATCCTCAAAGTCACTGTTAGAAACGCACCGAAAAGACGGATAAGGTGCTCAGCGCCGTATATCTGCGAGAGAGGCACGTCCTCCGTTTGCTTCTGTCGGAGTTCCTGGTACTGTCTGCGTTCCATACGGTAGAGCAAAATGGAGCTCAACGCACGGTCGAAATAAGACTGCACACCTTCCATAATGCCTTCAATATTCTTGTACTCCTTCTCCTCATTCACCTCTCCTACATGCACTTTGCCCTTTTTAAACTCCAAGTACGTCTTGATTATCTGCTCAACACATAAACAGCTAAACGTCAATATCTCCCTTCCCCAACCTTTCTCTCTTCTATCTTTTCATTCTCACCTGGCTGACATTGGGCTTCCTCGGCAGCGGCACGAGTTTGTGCGGAGCTTGCGTCACGTGCTTCCAGTCCTCCACAAGCTGTTTTTTAAGTGAAAAAGGCATCTGGATATTAACCTGCTTGGACGCTGTTTCTTCCGGTCCCGGGAACTCTTCATAGTCGTTTTCCACGCTGCGTTTGAGACGCTTGAAGGGACTTTTACGGGAACTAGGGGTGTCCACACCGGCCGAACTGATTTTCTTCTTCTTAGCCAACCGTTTCTCCTTCTTCGCCTGCGCCATCTCCACCTTTGCTTGCTGCTGCAGTGCGCGGTTGGCCGCCGTGTCCTCCAGCACGCGGTCGTGGCGCACCCATTCGTCCCACTTCTTGGCCCACCCCTGGTAATGCAGATAGAATTGCGTGCTGTCGGACGTGGGGGAGCCCTCACCTTCTGCCTCCAGCACACCCTGGCCGTTATCTACCTTCTGTACTTTAGCTTCATAGATCATCACGCCGTGGTACGCCAGCACCGTGTCTCCGACCTTGACGCCCATGGTTGCTTCCTGTCGAATATACTATTTTTCACTGAGGCGGTGGGCAGGAAGGCGCGAAATGTATTGCCTATTTAACAGCATATTGTATTCCTACCGGTAGTCTTTTATGTAGCCATGACTTATACCGTTGAGAGTCGACTAAATACGGTTAAAGTCGGTTTCACTATTCTGGCTCGAAAATTAATATTGAAATTTTGAGCTCTCCCATTCTACAACGTCCCCTCTAGCCACCACTCTATAAACATGATGCTGCTCGTGGGGCTTACCGCGGCGGCTATCGTCCTCCTCTATGGCTGTGACGCTGACGGTACTTTTATCGACTTCCGCTCCGTGGACGGAGAGCTAAAAGCAGACAACGAAACGTTTCACATCAAGGGCATTAACTGGTTTGGCGGCGGTACGTAGACCACCTTTTAGAACAACCATATTTTCTTTGTAAACTAAGAAGAATTGCATTGCAGAAACGATCGAGTTGGTGGTGCAGGGCTTATGGCCATCCGCCACGACTATCGGTGGTGCGATGGACCTGTTTGAGAGCAATGACTTCAACGCTTTGCGACTGCCATTGGCTATGGATTCCGTCCTGGACGACCCCACCGTGAAGAGCTCACAGACGGCTGGTTCGCCATCTCTCGATGGAAAATCGTATCTGGAAATACTGGATACGGTCGTGCAGGAGGCGCGCAAACGCAACATCCTCATCATGTTCGACAGCCACCGCATCGAGGCGTCCGAGCCAAACTTCCCAGATGTGGCCAAACCTGACGACATTACGCCAGCACTTGAGAAGCTTGCGACGAGGTATTGTAACGACCCGGGCGCCTGGAACGTGTTCGCTATTGATATCAAGAACGAGCCAAAGGGAAAAGCGACGTGGGGAAAAGGAGACGAAGCCACGGACTGGAACCTTCAAGCCGCCAAGATCGGCAACGCCGTGCTGAAAAAATGTCCGAGACTGCTCATTTTCGTGGAAGGAGTTCAAACGAACATCAACGGGGTGACGCTCGAGTGGGGTCAGGCCGGTGGATCGCTGCAGGGAGCTAAGGACTACCCGGTCAAGCTCAGCAACATGGAGCGACTGGTTTATAGCCCACACCTGATCTCGCCAGGAGTGGACTTTAAGGCTCCGTGGTGGAGCGACTCGAACTTCCCGGACAACATGCCGGACATTTGGGATGACTATTTTGGGTTCGTACCCAAGACAACAGGACAGGCACTGGTTGTTGGGATGTGGGGCGCACAGATGAAAGACAAGAACAAAAAGTGGGCTAACGCTGTGTCGACGTACCTTGAAGACAAGTCTATCGGGTCGTTTTACTGGGCCTTCAACCCCCAGTCTGCTGACACGGGCGGATTCGTAGATAACGACTGGGTGACGCCACTCGATGAGCGTGTTACCTTGCTGGAGAAGCTCCCAACCACCAGCGTCAAAGATATTGTTGCGGTTTACGCAGAGTGCAAGAAGACCTGTCTGGGTAGTGGAGCATGTGAAGGTGGCAAGTGTGTTTGCTACTCTGGATGGAGTGGACCACAGTGCGAAATTTGCTCAGCGGGTGACGCTGGGGCTTGTAATGACATGGGCACGTGTCTTGGTAACAGCACCTGTGCCTGTGATGATGGTGCTGACGGAAAGTACTGCGCTGGCACAGATTGCGACGATGTTGATTGTGGCGTCAGCGATAACGCAGGCTGCTTCAATGGCGAGTGCACGTGTCTGTACAATTGTAGAGGAAGCGACTGCACTGTTTGTGCTGCTACTGATGCTGCACTGGCTGATACTTCCAACGGGGCGACACTTCTGTGTGACGCGTGCGTTGCTCAGGATGCTGATGAATCGGCTGGAGTAGCTACTTCCGCTATCACAATGGGTGCGGCTACGTTTGCCGTGCTCTCGTTTCTTTCGTATCTCCTTTAATCGCGTTGCCTACGTGCTAATACAGCAACCACATTGCATTGCGATAAGCACGTCGCTTCACATTGCCGATCTTTCGTACTGACCTTGAAACGTCGCGCAAGTTCGCCCACTTACCATGCCGTCGGAGAAAGAGAGTAAGGATGGAGATTATAGTGACGCCAAACACAGCCGTGCTGCATTCGACGTAGACGAAGATGAGACGATGCTAAGTGACGAAGCCAAGAGACCCCCAATGCGTGCAAGTATCGGCTGGGGCAACGAAACCACTCTAGCCAGTGACGAAAAAGATGGTGGTGGTAGCACTACCGATTCGGATGCCACCCCTGCTCCTACTACAAGCGAATCTAAGCGCGTAAGTCGCCGCCGCAAGGGTTCCGAGGTGACGGCGTCTTCAGGTGGCGATCGGCGTAACCAGAAGAATCGCTACTTCGAAGAAGAAGATGAGACTACTGGTACGTTAATGAGAGCTCATCGTCTTACCTGATTGATTAACGAATGTGGTCTCGGTCATGTGGAATTTGAGCAGATATCATGGAGATTCCCGACCTTGAGGAAGAAGAGCGCGAACAAGATATCACCACAATGGGTTAGTGCTTACGTTTACCACATTTGGCACGGCTGCATTTCTCCAACCAGATCGCTATTTTCTGCTTAGTCGCGGAGGCTCCACGCAATACGACGCGAGCTGTGCAGAGCATGAAGCAGCTGGACAAAGACATTAAATTTGCACTCCCGAGCGCCACGGTAAGTTCACTTCAGTTACCTCATTCTTGCTCCAATCCACTAACCTCCGTACTTCTTGCAGACACACGGTGTCGATTTGCATCTTTTGACCAGTGCCTTGTGTCCGGAACGAGCGGTACTCCTTACAAACTCCCGATGTTATAAACTTTAAATTGATTCGAACACGTGTTCTAATTCTGTAGGTAGCTGAAGAAGACGAACCGTGGGATTTCGACACGCTCCTGAACGACATCGCACAAGAGATCCAGAGAGACGTTGACGAGAAGGAGGAATTTGTCCGTCTCGGCTCGCAAGAATCTCTCAACGTCGCTCCTTAACCTGATAGCTACAGACGACATTTCCTTAGCGTAAGAGGAACAATATTCAAATTCCAGCACACCTTCTCCTTCCAGATATCTGTCAGTTTACTTTGCAACACGTAGTATAAGACAGTCTTCTATCCACTTTCTCTACTTGTGCACCTCAAACTTGTACTCGACGCCGTAGATTCCAACCGACTGTTCTCCTTCCTCATCATAGTCAGCCCAGTCGTCACTCAAGTCGACGTCATCAAAGGCGGCATGACGACCAGCCGAGATGACACGGTAGCCGCTCTCTGGGTGCCAAGCAGTCGGCTCAAGGCCGCGGCACTCAAACCCCACAAAAGGGACGTACTCGCCGGAGTCAGCACCTGTGATCTCACGAGTGAGCTTCTTAACGTCACGAACGACCGTAAGCTGCGAAGGTTTGTTAGCGCCAGGCCACTTGAGGGTAAAATGCACCTCTCCACGACCACCAGCCACATCCACCACCTCTTCATCCGACACGAAAACAGCCTCGCGCTTCTCCTCGCCACGCGGCTCCCTCACGTCCAGACACCATCGATGCAGAGGGGGTGCGGCCAGCGTCTCCACGTTCTCCAGATCAGCCTTCACGTACAGCACGAAGAGCACCATGTTTTATCTTGTGCCTTGGAATGCGGAATGGTTTCTGTCACTAATCTCATACGAAAAGCATCACTCTAGTGAGGTTTTATCTTACATACATTCATAGAGCGCATCCTACAGTATATTCCAATAGAAAACGCTGTAGATTACAATTCGCATCTTTCAGAACACGAACCAAGGACGAAATGGAAGCGGGGAACTCAGCTGGGGACGCATCTCCGCACGCGCAGCAGAGCGGAAACTTCCACCGTCATGACAGTATCGACGAGCGCATTCGCTCAGCAAGTGGCAGTTTCGCCGCGCCAGATGAGAACGCGGACGATGACGCGTCCATGTCAAATGACGAGTCCATGTCCTCGTCCTCTAGTCTGGACATCGAGCGGCACTTGGAGCCTCAACACGAGCACGCAAACCGCGCCAACTCCTTCGACGACTTTGCGCGGCAATTACCGTACCAAGACACTAGCAATGCCAACAATGTGGTGCCCCCTCGTCCCACGAGTTTCTCGTTCGATGTGGTGGACGCTTCGCTAAGTGGACAGACGCTGTCCACGCAGAGTGTGTGGCTGTTGACACAGTTTGCACCTGCAATGTCTAAAACAATGAGAAGTGCAGACCCTAGCGCGGATATGGAGGACGATGAACCTTTCGATGAAGAGACAGAGAGAGCTCAAGCTGCTCAAGTGACCAATGGACACGGAAATGAAGGCGTTTCTCAAGTTGGAGAGAGTAGCAACAGATCAGGTAATAGGCGAGTGGTATGGGCTTCGCCGACAGCTCATGTAGAGTTACCTGAAGGAGTGAGGATCACGTCCGCCAGGAATGAAGTGACGGGAGTTCAATTGAGAGCATGGGCTTCGCCGACAGCTCACGTGGAGTTACCTGAAGGAGTGAGGATCACGTCCGCCAGGAATGAAGTGACGGGAGTTCAATTGAGATTAAAGTCTAATGCTCCGTTTCTATTGACTACGGACACAAGTAATTGGCTATTGCCGTTGGGACATGGACGCAGAGCGAGAGTGACGGTGGATACGAGGTTCGTACCGCCCAACATGTTAAAGATTGAGACTTTTGTGGTGGGTTGTGTAGAGGACGAGAACTCGGATTTAGTGATGGAGACTTTGGAGCGGACGGGTGTTAGCAGTAAAGCTGCAAGAGAGCACGCTGTCTATGTACGTGTCCGTGTTGGGGAGAATCTGGAGCCTGGGGTGTATGAGCTGCCATTACGCGTGTTCACCCAGGAGGCAGGCTTTCGTGATGAAGAACTGACGTGGTCGAGCAGTTTTGCCGTTCGTGTAGTGGATGTTCGGCTTCCTGATCCAACTAATTGGCGTTTTCGATTGGATTTGTGGCAGCATTGGAGTTCCCTGGCACGTGCTCATCATGTTGCGTTGTGGAGTGAACGGCATTTTGAGCTCATTGATCGGTATATGGCCCCTTTATCGGAAATGGGTCAGAAATGCTTGTCTGTTGTGGCTACTGAAATGCCTTGGGCAGGTCAACAGTGTTACATGGAGGAGCACAATGCATCAGCATTGTTTGAGCACGCTGTGTTGGAGGTGTTTGAAGACCCGGCGCATGGAGTTCCGCTGTCAATAGACTTCACACACTTTGATCGCCTATTGAAGCTAGCGACACAGCACCATTTAGACCACGAGATCGAAGTGTTTGGTTTTCTTTCAGTGTGGCGGGATCCAGTTGCAGGTTTTAACGCTCCTGCTGAGCTTACTACGCATCATCTTCGACCTCCTCCAGTTGCGTCTGTTCCAGACCCAGTTCCTGCTTCAGAAACGCGGCGACATAACTCTTCTTCTGGTTCCGGGTTGACTTCTCCGAGTGCCGCGTCATCAACAGTCCAAAAAGCTGCTAGTGATGGGAATGGCCTTGGTATTCCACAAGAACAATCAAACAGATCCGCGTCCTCGCCGTCGTCTCCACCTTCGTCACAGCCTGCGTTTGTGATCGACGGCTGGCGAATCCGCTGTCAGGATCGCACAACTCAACGTGTGCGTTACTTGAGGCGTGTTTCCGAGGTCGAAACATTTATTGAGCAATTCTACGCTCATTGTGTAGCTTTGGAAATTGCAGATCGTGTACGGATATGCGCTGATGAGCCGAGGGATGTAGCCGTCTTCCATGAACAGTTGCGCTTTATGCAGCGATTAGCGCCGAATTTCCGTATCAAGCTGGCAGTCAACCATCCCGAGTTTTTCTCTCCAGCTTACGCCCCACCTCAAGTGGCTGACTACGTGCCGCTCTTGCCTCTGGCATGTGCTGACTTGGAACTAACCCGTCGTTTGGCAAACGATGCTCGGGCCCGTGGAGGACACGTGAGTTGGTATGTTTGTTGTGGTCCAGCATTCCCGAACCAGTTTGTATCATCGCCACTTGTGGAAGGCGAGCTCGTTGGGTACCTCACATTCTTCTTCGAGCTTGACGGCTTTCTTCGATGGAACTACTGTCTCTGGCCTGCAAAGCCTTGGGATGATCTTCGATGGCGCGCTCCAATGTGGAAGGTAGGAGACATGTACTTTGTGCTTCCAGGTCGAGATGGCTGGCCAGTTGAGACGTTGCGTCTTGAATCGCTCCGCTTTGCCGGTCAAGCCTTTGAAATGTTGGCACTCGCCCAAGAAACTTTGGCGCCAGCGCAAATGCAGCAACTGCAACGCACAGTCGCTGAGCAGATTTTGCGCTCAAGCGATTTGGAAGAGTTTGGACGCTGTGGTGACCGAGCAAGAGAAGATTTGTACTCACTTGATCCGCTAGATTACCAGCGTGCCAAGACGATTATTCTCGACACATTAGCAGCAGCAGCAGTCAAAGGTGGAGTGGTTTAAGTAAAAAGTTTGTAAGTTCTGCGTACTACTACAGTACTACGTAGTATGTAAACCTTTTGCAAGCCTAACTGTATTGGTTAGTCTTTTTAATTAAAGCATCCACAAGAACCATGTTAAAGAAGAAAAAGGTATTGGAAAAGTCGATTCATATTGTTGTATTAACTACGGAGTATAATTGTTTCGTAGGCTCATATGGTGATGCATGTAAGAGTTTCCACATGATGTTTCAGAACAGGTCTGTGTTTGGATATTTTAATCATCGCCTCGAAATTGTAGACTGGAACATGTTGATGTTGAGTGGGAAGACTCATATGGTGATGCATGTTAGAGTATCCACATGATGTTTCAGAACAGGTCTGTGTTTGGATATTTTAATCATCGTCTTCCCGTAGAAATGGCAAACATTATAATAAAAAACTAGAGAGTCAGAAGATGGATGCTCATCATTTGTGCCGATGTAGGTGGCTTTCATGAAGGGGAATCCTAAAACAAGTTTATCATCATTCTCTATCCATCCATAAGAACATACAATATACAAAACATACAATTTGGTCGATGTTGCCTCAGAAACACAGGTGTATGAAGTCCACATGTTTGTCCGAAGACCAAAGGGTAATTAAGTGGTAATGATAAGTAAGTATCATCATCAGCAACATCTCCCATGCTCCCCATATAAAAATATATCAATGGTTGTTTCATCAAGTTCTTTAGGTGTTCGGTTTATCGACACAAAGATAAGCATTGAGCAAGCTCGCCGCTGTTCCTTTCCGAGTGGTGCATGAATGTTATAATCATCAACAACCAGTTGCAATAGGGTCCCGTATACAGTAATACAATTGTAGAGATATAAGCAGCTATGTTGACTTCACCGCACGAGGTACCTCAAAGTATCCATATTCCAACAATCACCACCCGAAAGTAGATCAGGCTGAAAAATGAACACTCGAAACACACACAGCAGCGTAATCCGTAGAAGCTTGCTGTTACTTTTGCTTCTGTGAAAAAGTACCGGGTCCAATCACAAATGCTCACCACTAAGCAGTGACAGCTCCGATGCACACAACGACACCCCAACTCGAACTTTTCAGCGCAAGTCAGAGATTGCCGTGTACACCTTCACCATCGACCCAGTAGATTGCAGAATATTGCCGGCGTGGAGTATGAAGAAGCATCCGATAATTATACAAAATGTATTATATACACTGGTTGGGAGGTCAGTACTTTGTAGTAATTTCATTGCCATGAGGCAGATCGTTAACACGGACCAAAGTAATATAGTCATCAATCCTCTCAATATAAAAATACAGCTGAGTGGAGAGCTCATTTTATGGGTGATAGTGATATATTCGATTCTTCACGGCTAGTTGGTACAAGCCAAATCAGACACTAATTTCATCATCGCACTCCAGGTACACACATGTAGATATATAGATATATAGATACATATAGATACATACACGTACTTTGGGTTGGCTGGACTCGGAGTTTGCATATAATGATTCCGGATGCAGCTATCTTCCGCACGGTTTTTGGTTCTCAGAAGAGGGAGCTTGTAATCTTCATTGCCCTGCACGCTCAACACATGTCACTGAAAGATGAAAAAGCTGGAAGCCCGACCGTCGACAATTGGAGAATGATGAAAGATATCACACTCGCAGAGCGTGGCGGGGGGCATCCAACCGTTTACTTATTAGAGTAATTACCACTTTGGAGCGATTGGATTGGCTCACAGTTTTTACGAAAATCGAACTTAGTAGAGGGCAAAATTTGTACATAGTTTAGACACATTACAAACTAGGCAACTTTCCTGTAAATTAGGATTCCTTCGATCAAGTATTTTGGCCCGTGTCGACACTGTTGTCACTTTTGGCGCTGTTCTTCGGGCTGGTCTTCCTGGCGGCAGATTTTTCGACCACAGCACGACAGCTTAATGAAGTCTACATATATCCGATGCTGGCGAACTCTCAAACCTGAAACTGGGTTTAGATTTTTTAGGTTTTACAGCAGCATACCAGGAAATTCTAAACATAGTGGTCCTTCTGTTCGTATCGTACCAACAGCTTAATGAAGTCTACATATATCCGATAACTGGGTTTAGATCTTTTAGGTTTTACAGCAGCTTACCAGGAAATTTTAAGCATAGTGGTCCTTCTGTTCGTATCGTACTAAGTATTATATTCTTTAACATTAAATAGCATCTTGGCTGTCCTCGCCTCGAACACTTTGACTTACTACTGTACATATCAGCGGATTACTGCGCACACACAGCTTTAAATTCCGCAGCATACCAGTCTATCGGTTGCCGTATCATTCGTATCCTCTTCGTTCGAGAAATATCGTGTCGTATCAACAATTTCTAAAGAATGAGTGTTACGCCCCTGTTGACGACGGTGATAACCACGACGGGGGATCGCGTGAACTTGCCGACGAATGCGACGTGCAGAAACTGTCGAGGAGAGAAATCGACTCCTTTGGCGTGTTGTGTCCGTCTAACAGCGGTCCTGGGACCCAGGTACTAAGATCATCAATCGTAAGCTGAAGGCGCCGTCTACAATCGACGGCGGGCTCTTGCTTTTTCTCCTTCAAATGTAATAAATCCGATACGAAGCCAGCAAACACCCCACCCCCACTCATACTTGGGGGAACAACTTTGTTGTCTTCACTGTCCTTCACAGAGAAATCATCCAATATAGGAGGGTCGTAATCGTCCTCGTACTCAGTTATCTCCGTCGGCTGCTGAGAAAGAGATGACTGCCAACTATTTCCAGTAACATTGATCTCCACCTTGGGTGGAAACGCACACATGTTGAACACGCAGTAGCTCACACGGCGTACACAAGATACACATACTCGGTGCTTCTCAACAAACCCAATTGTCTTCTCGACAGCCTGGACATCCGAGCATTTCCGGCACGTGTTGTGGCCGCATAGTCTGCACAAGTGTCTCTTGCGCAGTATACTAAACGGAATAAAGCACGTTGCGCAGTACGATGCCATTGTAGCCTCGTCGGAGGAGGTAGGCAATCGAGACAATGGATAATATCCCAGACGACGACGCAGAACAACTGTCTCGAGTAGACACACCTTGTTCACCATGGCGCGCACAAGCTGAACGGCAGACTTGGGCATTCTTGTCAGCCCGTGAGCTCCAGGAGGATGATGGTGGTGGGTCGCGTAGAAGAAGAAACGTGTAAACCTTTCTTCCGAGTCTTCTTGAAGTACATATCCCGCCAGAATACCTTTGAGCTCGTATTGGGGGTCAATATCATGATCATTATGGTGGTAACAGCTTTCTTGGCTGCTGGAGGCTGCCGTTGGCGATGACTTCGCCGCAGAACCGAATTCCAGTTCTTCGTCCGCCATATCCATCGTCTGCATCACACGCGTGACCGATTTGGTCTCGATCTTCTCCTCAATGTAATCTAAGAACGTCATATTACGTTGCTTCCACACTAGCCGTTGCTTTTGCATGAGCGATACAGCATTCATTTTTAACCTGGTGGACCTCAATGAAGGCGTCACCCCTTCACTTGCTGCAATCTCGGAAGCTCGGCAGGTTTGTGCACTGCCTTCTCCAAAATCCGCCGCGCAGTCAACGGAGCGCACGTTGACGCCGTACACGTACTGATCCCCGAAAATTGCCTCCATGCTGCGGTGAAACTCGGTCGCGTTTTCCGTGGAAAAGACGCTCATGATCTCTCTCAAACTGCATGGCAAATTAACCTTGGCCACGACACTGTACTGGTCCTTGGCCTTGCTGATCGACTCGAACATCTGACATTCCGGCTTGGAGCGCGGCATGCGCTTCCACCTGCCCACCATCACTTGTCTCTTGGCGACTGCTTCAACCTGCTTCTTAGCCTTTAAAGCCATTGCCATCAACATATTGTCCGTCAAGCCCGCCGAGCTCGAGAACGTCGTGGACGACAACAACCCTTGTTCCAGTGCCGTCGCTACTGCTTCATCCGTGTACGATAACACGGATGAAAGCGATTTAAAGCTTGTAGTTTGCTCTGCTGTAGCCCCCAAGTGGCGTGACCTCCTCGAAAGGCGCGTTTCTGCAGGCTCCGCTCTGCGTTCTGGAGCTTGCGTCTGTATTGAAGGTTGCTTAGCTCGCGTACCATTTGTAGACTTTGAAAGCTGTTGCTGTGAGTGCATCCTCCTGCTCAGTGGGGCTTTGACTTTCTGTCCAACCGACTTGGACGTCATGAGCTTCGGTGGCGCCGTCGCAAACCGCAAGGGGGGAAATGGACCAGCGTCTTCGTCTTCGCTGTCGAGCTCAAAGCGCAGCCTCGCGGTCCGCGTGTGTTGCTGCTCGTGCATTTTATTTAACTTATGGACGTGCTGTAGTCTAGTATTAAAATGGCGGCGTTTCTTCTGGGCGCGTGCCGGAGAGAGCTTCACACTCCTCATGCCGGTTTCCTGTGACCGTTCCATCTCCGATGCGGAAATTCTTGAAGTGAGGCAAAGTATGGAAGAAGCGGATCCAATTGTAAATACTTTCGAGTGACCTTTGAGCTTCAACTTGATGACTTGCGCAAAGTATGGGAGCGTGATGTATCGCACATCGAGAGGGGCTAGAATTGTAATTATGTCTGAATTCTAAGCAGAAAAGACGGAGTGGAGTCATGAGTTCAGAGTCGAGTTTTGCTGGGGGTTACCAGTATCAAGTCTTGAGTTGCGGAGACTTTGTTCTCATTCTTCATTACTTCTTCCTCCATGAATTAAGGATTGCAAGCTAATGTCAGTAGTCTACATAAGGCTCACGCGTCGGAGACTGACTGAAGGACAGGCGGGAAGTTGGTCTTGAGTTGCGGAGACTTTGTTCTCATTCTTCATTACTTCTTCCTCCATGAATTAAGGATTGAAGGGTAATGTCAGTAGTCTACATAAGGCTCACGCGTCGGAGCGAAAGCTGACTGACTGAAGGACAGGCGGGAAGTTGAAGTATCCTAAGTTTTCTTCTTCTTCTTCTCGCACGGGTAGAGTTTACCGTAGACTGAAGAGGACGTGGAGAAGAACCCTCGGACAGTGTCAGTATATATGTGCAGTAAATGCTTGGCTTGTGTCAAGCAAAAGCTGAAGTCTTTAGACGTCGTTTGTTTAACATTTTGAGTAAAAATCACTTGGTTTTCCGTTGGGTCAGCAATTGTACATGTAGCGACATGCTCAACAATCACGACTGGCCAAAAGACGAACCTTGACAGCAGCGACAAGACTTAGCATAACATTACCGAAACTGATGACTTGGCTCAAAGAAAGAAAGATTCGCTGTGGATTGGCTGAAATGCTGTCACCAGTCAGTCAGCCATGTGGCAGCGTACGCTCAAACAGTCACTACGCTTCTCGGGTGTCGGGCTTCACTCTGGGGAAGAGGTGGCGATCCGCGTGTTGCCAGCGCCTGTTCACTCAGGTCTCGTCTTCCGTCCCAACGGCCAGCGTCGTATCTCTGCAGTTATTGCGAACGTGGACGCCAATAGTAGCCATTTGTGTACCCAAGTAGAGGACGGAAATGGCCCCAACGTGTCCACTGTGGAGCATCTGATGGCGGCGCTAGTGGCGGCTCGAATCTCGAACGCTTTTATCGACTTTGAAGGGAATGACAAGAAACTGGAGCTGCCGGTGCTGGACGGGAGCAGCGTTGAGTTCGTGCGCGAGATTCAACGTGTGGGTGTCCGAGAGCAACTAGACGCCAAGCTCAAGTACTTGCGTATTAAGAGACCGGTGCAAGTTTACAAGCACGACAAGGCGGCTTGGCTCCTTCCGATCCCTGAAGAGCTTGAGCTTTTGTCTGCGCCGACGCTGCACATGTCGGTGCAAGTCAATTTCGAGCACAAGCGGCTCGGCTCGAGCTTCTGTCGCTTCGCATTGCGGGGCTCGGACCCAGATGCGACGTTGGATGACTTCGACCACCAACTTGCAGCGGCCAGGACATTTACATTCGCAGATGAGCTCAAGTGGCTCCGTGCCAACGGGTTTGCAAAAGGCGGCTCTCTTGACAACGCCGTCGTGTTCGCCGATGACGGACAGGCTCTGAATGAAAATGGACTGCGCTACTCAGACGAGTGGGTGCGCCACAAGATGCTAGACTGCATCGGTGACATCGGCTTGGCAGGACTGCCACTGCACGGCTACTTCTTCGCCACGAGCCCTGGCCACTCGTTGACCCACGAGCTGCTACGAGAGCTGTTCACAGACACCGACAACTTCGAGGAAATGTAGATAAACAATTTTGACTAACACAACGTGCCAGTAGTGATTGATTATGGGAAATGCACTGGTTGGTAACTGGAAACGATATACGGGAGTTATAGCGTGCTACTTGTCGTGGTACGCGTTCACAGCATTCGAGTGCAGACTTGAAATGTACTTGCGGTGCGAGCGCCAATCCGAGCGGTCCTTGAGCGCCAAGTCCGGGTTCTTGCGGATTTCGCGGTCCCACTTGACGTCAGGGCTCGCCGTGAGGTAGCGCACGCCCGATGACAGACACAGTACGGAAGCAACGCCCATAGCGGCCAGCAGGGGGTACGTCTATTGATATGAGGCAAGTTAGAATTGGGACGGGGACGGGAAGATAGAGTTAACGTACCGATGGGTCAGCAAGCCACACGGATCCTTTCTTGGCAGCGATACGAGCGACCATGGTGAATTGAAGAAGAGTGTTGGTCTTGGGTCTTGAGGCTTGAGGGGAAGATTGGAGAATGAAGAGGTTAGAGTAGCAGTACGAGGAGAAACAACTTCCACAGTTTCGCCAACTTCAACATGGGTTTGTTGTATAGGAATTTGTATGTCTGGCGGTTGAACTCTATTCAGACCGCCGGAAGAACCTTGCGCCAGACGAAATCATAAGGTAGCGGGATCATACCGGTATTGCTGTTTTAGGGTCGACTCAGTCGACTCGACTGTCATAACATACACGGCCAGTGAACCACTCGTACTTTCTTGGTGCCGGTTGTGCGAGCTGCCCTCAAAGATCTCAACATGAGTCAATATATTATTAATAATACATAGCAGTTCTTAGCAGACGCGATCAAATCGTGAGCAGTTAACAACCCCAAGGACTTTACAACATGTTACAGCTTAAGTCCAACCACTCGTACTTTCTTGGTGCCGGTTGTGCGAGCTGCCCTCAAAGATCTCAACATGAGTCAATGTTAATAGCAAATCGTGAGCAGTTAAAACTGCTCACGATTTGATCGCGTCTGCTAAGAACTGCTATTAAAACAACCCAAGGACTTTACAACATGTTAAAACTTAAGTCCATTAATGTTTCGCGCTTTAACCCTTTACTGCATGCAATCAGACCCTCTTCTATTTCTACCGTTCGTCCGTGTGCGGTATTACAGGCAGGATTGCGTCGATTTCTTCCTGATGAACTCCTGCGTTCTGCAGTCGTTTTCGCGCTAGAGCCGTCTCCTCAGCGACTTTCATCCTCGTAAGTTCCTTCACCACCCCACTTTCAAGAGCAATTTTCTCTTCCAGAGCCTCCTTCTTCCTTCTCTCTAGCGCTCGGACTTGATCTGCCTGCTTCGCTTGGTGTCGAATGACGTTCTTAATATCTTTATCCAAGCGGACAAGGTCGTCGTCCACTCTGTTCATCCACGCAACCATGGCGTCTAGTCGCTCCGGTCCACATAATGTATCAAAAGCGGTCGAAGCAACCGAAGCCTCGCGTTTGCTCTGGCAATCGTCTTTCCTCTGCATCCTTCGGTTGGTGGACGAGACTTCCAGCACCTGATTCTGCGCCACCCACTCGTCTGACCGGTCCGACTCCACCAAATAATGATCCCGCAGCTTGTGCAATCGTATTTCTCCTACCTCATCGCCGCTATTAACGTCCTTCGCCTCGGGCTTGCCATGCGAGACCAGCACCACGTCGCTTACGTTCATCGTCATTTCTGGACTGTCGTCAGCCAATCACAATCCTTGATGAGTATCAAAGCGTTACGTTGCCCAACTGAAGGAAAACCTTCAGCGTTACGTTGCCCAACCGAAGCACTGACTCGGTCATCTCTTTATTAGTTCACTATTACAAGGTTATGAGAAGGCTGGTCCTCGACTTGGCAGCACGTGACATGATAAACATCGACCATTGCTGCTGTGAAGAATTGGCGATTCTGTTGTCGCCCAGTCGTCTCCCGATCGAAACCTCCTTCTTGTCAATGGAGATCTATCTAGAAGCAGCAGGCAGAATCGCGTCGATCTCTTGCTGTGAGATACCTGCATCTTTGAGTCGCTTGCGAGCCATGGCGGTCTCTTCGGCCACTTTGACTCGCTTGAGATCTCTGGCCACCTCCACCTCCAGCTCTGCCTTGTGGACCTCCGCCTCTGCCTTCCTCTTCTTAAGTTGCACTGTACCTACCTCCTGACTAATCTGTTCGCGCACGAGATCCTTCACCTGCTTGTCAAGTCTCGTTACCGAGTCGTCCAGTGTCTTTAACCAGCCAACCATAGCCACGAGCCGCTCTGAGCCAGGCAATGTGCTAGGTCTCTTGCTGCCTGTTACTCCCTGTTGCATTGGCCTCAGTGGATGCTCCGCAGTGGAACTATGCTCTAGTAGCTCCGTCTTGGCCTTCTTCTGTTGTTCGCGGTTGCCGCTCTGAGCCAGGCAATGTGCTAGGTCTCTTGCTGCCTGTTACTCCCTGTTGCATTGGCCTCGGTGGATGCTCTGCAGTGGAACTATGCTCTAGTAGCTCCGTCTTGGCCTTCTTCTGTTGTTCGCGGTTTACTGGCGAGTCCTCCAATACATTCCCCTGCGCAATCCACTCGTCCCAGCTGTCGGACCAGCCCGTAAAGTGCACAAAGTACCTGTTCTCGTTACCGGTCGACTCGATCCTAAGCACTTCGGCGTCGAAGATGAGCAGGTCGTAGTACACGAGCACCGTGTCGCCCACCTGAATACCCATCTCGGTAAGTTCAAAGTGCACTTCTTGCGTACCCCATCCAGTATTCTATGTAACCTCACCAGATACCGCAATTGAATATCCACCAATCGAAACCGCTCCTGAAGCGACCAGTCAAAAATCCCAGTGCTAGACACACCCCAGTCAATTAGACCCCGGAGGAGGAGGAAGCAAACGCGTAAGCGTCTCCCATGGCTACTAAGGGCGAGCACGAGAAACCAGAGACGGTGGATGACGAGCATCAGCCAGTGGGTTACAATATCTTCTGTATAACGTTCAATTCCAGTGCGTCTAACGTGACATCACGTGATATTTTCGCTGTCGACAGATTGTCAAGAAAGTGCGACTAGATGTAGACGCCAAAGTGACTGAAGACGTGAAGAAGGTTAAAATCGACGAGTACGCTGACCCACAGCCGGAAATCGGTGGTTATAAGGTCCGTTGACTGCTTTATAGAGTCCAAAATGCTGCAAATAAGGGGCTAACGGGTTGATAAACGGTTTTCAGGAAGCTGCTGCGAAGGATGAGTCTACTGTACCCATTACAGAGTCAAAGGATGCTGATGTGAAGGAGAAAGATGAGAAAGTGGTGGAGCCGAACACGACGGGGAGCGCTTTTGGAGGCTTCAGCGCCTTTAACGGCAAAAACGCGTTCGCAGCCTTCACGTCGTCCTCGGACTCGAATGGATTTGGCGCAAAAGCTTCTTCATCCACAAATGAATCGGGATTTGGGGCGTTTACATCGAGTAAATTCGGAGATTCAGTATCTGAGACTCCGATTCAAAGCTCGAGCGGCTTTGCATCTTTTCAGAACAAATCTCCCGTGACATTTGCATCGTTCGCAGCAGTACAATCGGATGCTGATGGATTTGGAGCAATGGCGTCGTCCAGTTCCGCGACAGATTTCTCAGATGCTGAAGTGACGAAGAAGGCGGAGCCTGTTGTACCAGCGCTGACGGTAGCAGAGGTAAGTGAAGCGTTGTGGACGTTGTTTGAAGGAGTTTTTCGCTCTGACTAGGGAATTGATTGACTTTAATGTCACAGCTTGCAAATGGAGAAGAAGGAGAACAGATTTTGGTCGAGGTACGTGCATTTTTTTGTATGATTTGTGTGAGTTTTAATGGAAATTAACTATAATTTTGTATACTGCTACTATTGTTTGTATAGAAACGTGCGAAGCTGTTCAAACTGGTCGAGAAGGACTACACTGAAGTGGGGATTGGTCCACTGCGGGTGCTGAATTCCAAAACTGGAAAGACGGACAGCGACAAATTGACTGCGCGCGTGGTGATGCGGCGTGAGTCGTACGCACATGGGCCTGGCACGAAGCTGTTGATAAATGCGAGTTTGGGCTCTTGTCTGGTGTGCGAGAAAAAGACAGAGAAGACGATGTTGCTGACCGTACTGGAAGCCAATGAAGACCCGGAAGCGGAGAAGAAGTTCATCCCAGTAACGTATCTAATGCGCTTCGGATCACCGGAAGACCTAGACATTGTGATGCTGCGGATTCAAGGGCAGATGAAAGCATCGGCGTCGCCATCCAGTTGAAAACTGAGCCAGTGGAGCGCTGCTTGAGTTGTAGAGCTCAGCTTAAGCCGCGCAGCAATATTAGTCCAGCTGACAGGAAGTCCAACGTGCTGGGCGTATGCCGATCGGGTTGGCAGCGCATACGAAAGAAGTAAATATGCCCGATGCAACAAGGGCAATGAAAACCTCTACGCACAATTATCCGTTAGATAAAAAACAAGTCACAGGTGAACCATTCCTTTGTCCTTTGTAGTGCGTAGCCATCTCGTTTAGAGTACATGCCAATCAAGGAGCTCCTAACACAAAACTCTCCCTCGCTAGCCGTATCTTGCCATGTCAGGATATATTTCCTGATAAAAGTTTATTTTCATGCCTTTACGTCACTTTTCAAGCTTCCAAGAACGACTGTGTAAGTCCAATCGTGGTGGGATGTGATGGTAGTAAATAGTGAGATGCACCAACAATCTAATTGCAACCCCATAATACAATATGTCAGATACTAAGTCAGAAGAAACAGCTACAATAGACCTCACCTGATGGCGGAATTTTCCTGGTAGCTCCGTCTCTTCCACCATAACTAAACCATCATTTGGGTAATTGTGCTGATTGAAAGGGTTAAGACACAATTTTCCAGCAATTATCAGTGGGTAACATCTCCGTGGCAGTTTCCCAAGCCGCTCGTCCAGTTCTTCAGGAGAAAAAGTCGCCAACTCTTCTGCTGCCACTCCACCATATCCCGCTATCCCAACGTTTTTCTTCATGGATTTATGGTAGCGAATCCTGCAGTATAAAATAAAAATCCGAAATTAACAAAAAAAAAGTAAATTCCAAGTGCAGAGCGCAGTATCTCACCCTCGATTGGGTGGCGCCATCATCACCACTTTTGACTTGGTATAATTCCAATCCACTGTACGAAAAGCTTCCTGTCAACCGCAACAAATTATATCACAACAAAGACGCCGAAAATAAGACACCGAAAATAAGCCGACTTAGTGTAAGACGGTGGGGCAGCGGCGGCCACCAAGCGAAGGGAGAACCACCTACCCGCAGCACCAAAGCCCCATATCCGTGTGTCACGAAATTAACAGCTTCGTCCGTCGTGTGTGGCTTCTGCCGCGTCAAAACCTCAGCCAGTGCTACACATACCCACAAAATACGTCAAGTACGTCCACACACAAATAGTCCTTGTTATTAAATACCTTTGCCCGAATCGGCCAGAGTCTGCGACCGCGGCCGGAAGCTAAATGGCTGTACATCGTAGCCGCGCACCGCATGTAAATATAGTTCCAGCGGTCGTAGCGGCAGCGACCCGCCGTACAAGTCGTGCACCGTTACCAGGACGCCCCGAGCCAGCACGGCTGGGCTGCACATGGCGGCACACATTAGGAAACTTTTGTTGTTATTAAGACTAACAAATTCGACATAAACCGAACGACATATTGTTTGAATTACCGGTACCCGTACCGGTACAAATTTCTAGAATCGGTTTCCTGGCCAATATGATCCGGCCATCCATGTACCGATATTCGATGCTAGAACTAACGTACAACCGGCATAGCGATCAACATTCAGACAACCAAATGTACATTAAAAGTTGAGTACGCTTAGACTGAATCGGTGGACTATGGACACAGGCGACATTCTCGAATTAAACCCTGGGGCCCCCAGCAAAAAGATTGGTTAGGCTTTCCAGACAGCTAAAGCTGTCCTCCCAGTATAATACTTAAGTAAGGGTGAGGTATATTGTGTTACTACCTCACTGAGAAGTGAACTCTAAAATCCATTCCGAGCAGGGGACGTCATCCCACTCAGAGGGAAACTGATTCTTAAAGAAGAGTGCCGGTGGAACACAAGAAGTTAAAACTGTTTGCATTTTCACGGGAATAGTTGCTCCAGCTTGGTGTATACGGTAATATTAACCCAATATTCATGAAACCACAAGTTATTACTACATGTAGCTTTTCCAACTACGAAACAGAAAAATCTGATTACCTATAATTTCTCTACAACTAGATATTTTGACTGCTATCCATCATCAGTCTTTCTCGTCTCTCAATTTTGAGAGGATCAACACCCACAAGTCGAACCTGGATGCCATGTAGGCAGATCCATCTACCAAAGCACAATCCGCCCACTAAAACTTCACCCCTCGTACAAGACCACTCCACCGCTAAAATCTTGTGCGGACACTCCCCACTCTCACTTTCAATTTCGATATCTCCTCCGCACTCAACCACCAACCACCGAAGACAACCGACCAACCGAATCGACCTTTCCGCCTCTCAACATGCACTCCAAGCTTCTCGTCGTGGTCAGCTTGTGCGTCGCCGCGTCGATCCTGCACGCGACCGACGCCGAAATCGCGCCACGCCGCAACCTGAGCTCCGGTAAGGGCAACTACGGACATCCGAAGAAGCACCACCACGACAAGAGTCCGAGCCACCACCGTCGCCGTCTCGCCGAGGACAAGGTCTCCACCGAGTCTTCCGACTACAACTATGGCCACAAGCACGACGACTATGGTCACAAGCACGACGAATATGATCACAAGGACTATGACAAGAAGGACTATGGCAAGAAGGACTATGACAAGAAGGACTACGGATACGGCCACAACGACTATGACTACAAGGACTACAGTTACGGCAAGA
>JAIKVB010000396.1:469-27880 GCA_024679045.1 Phytophthora brassicae | reverse complement strand
GGCTCTTCAGCCAGCTCGACCATACAGTCGCGGCGCCCCAGCCTGACGGCTCGCTCAGTTATACAACTGCAGCACTTTTGGTCATACAGCAACGGTATGCACTTTCCAGTACTAAGTTACCGTAGCGGGTTCTAGTACGAAGGTCGCATCACTAATGACCCAACTAACGCATGTGGGGTGCGGTTCATACTGCTACGGACCAGTCTAGGGGGTTGCCATTCGGCACCTTGCTCTACGAGCAAGGCTCCTCTTGACTCTGGACCTTAACTAAATGAACCGCACATTTAACCGCATGTTTGTATGCTTGATTGAAAGGTTTATTTCCATGTGCAGTTAGTGAAGCCGATGAGCGAAGCGGATAGGCGAAGCGGGCGGAGCTGAGGAAATCGTGTTTTCTATCAGAAGGAGGATAGAGCTGCTCAAGTTGCTTGAAATCATGTTGCAGCAATAGCAGAAAACGGACAGCGTGGTTCGGCCAGCTCATGGTCTCCACGTGTCCAGCGGTTCATTTGGGTTTCCGTCGCGAGAGGCTCCGCACTGAGCGCCAGTCACAAGCCCAGTCTCAGCACTACCGCAGAGCCCAGTCAAGTGGTGGCAAGCAGTTTTACCCTCCCACCATCCCATTTAAAGGGTTGCCATTCGGCACCTTGCTCTACGAGCAAGGCTCCTCTTGACTCTGGACCTTAACTAAATGAACCGCACATTTAACCCCATGTTTGTATGCTTGATTGAAATGACTGAACCTTCGACTGAAACTTCCTATTGAGAGACACTCTTGTTTTTTGCCGCTGTGCATACAACAACTATGGGTGGTCACATCCAATGGCCTGCGCTTCGTCAAACTGAGCAAATGAATCTCTCGTTCCCTGGCTTTGTCTTTTGGTGGTTCATTATCCTGAGTATACATCTCGTCACGTGTGCCTACAATCCGGCATACGCACAGTTGTACTGGCTTTTGGAGCTAAGCTCGTTCGGCTATCTCCTCGATATTGATACCATCGAGGTACATTCTCAGGATTATCACACGGTCGCTTACCTCTTCGTACCTCTGGCAGGAATACATGGTGTCTGTGCACTTTTGATGGTTGGTGGCTCGATTTGGCATCGTAAGCTCGTTTTCTTGGCTAAAAAGAGAAATAATGCATATTCGAGTCAAACCAGTCGTGTGGAAAATTGTATGAGTCAAAACAAAGTCTTTCAATTCCTCTCCGCTGGATACCATGGACTCACAAGTGAATATGGTCTACTTGGAGTAAAAGGAAAATATTTTTCCATCATTCTTCTATATCGAGAACTTATTGAGGTGGCCCTGCAAACTTCCCAGGCCTTTCGTATGAGCAAATACCTGCCACGGTTGATGTTAAATCGCTTTTACGTCATTCTCTTGACTTGTAATTGCTGCTCGTCTCTACTTGTTCACTCTCGATGATTTTGGAATGACGAAGCTCGCCGTCGGTTTGCAGCAATTCTTTCCGACTGCATTCTGAATTTAATGACAACTGTGGGGGTTTCTCTCATCATAATGCTGAGCTATGTAGATGAATTTGACTTTCAACATTTTCAGTGGCAGCTTATGGAAGACGACAATTGGGTTGCTCAAATGCTTAATGAAGCACGAGTAGTTTTGATCATGTCGTGGTCCGACCTTGCTACCCCTGCAATTTTCTCACTAAGTCTAGTAGCTTCAACGGTTGATATGAAAGCTTTGCTAAGCTATTCTGCTGACCGTGAGAATCAAATCGTCCCTGGTCCTATACCCGGAGTTGGTAGTCACGAATCGGTTGCACACTCTCTCAAGCAAGACGAGAAGTCAGCTATTTTTTACTGAGCCTTGTACCAAAGCTACAGTCCGAGTCGGTACTGACCGAGTAGGCGCAAGCATTGTTCTTCATGCGGTCCATGTATTATTTGCGTGTTGGGGTCTCGTGATACTGGTGCTCACCTTCATGCATCAATGCAAACTCCTCTATATGAATGTATACCGAAAGTTTATCCTATGGCTGGGCTGCTTCCGTCTTGTTACACAGTCCGATTTGACTGTCACAAGCTCGGCATCGTGGGGTTAAAAGACCAAGTCAAAGCTGAGTTGGAACGATTTGACCGCACCACTGCAACAAACGTAAAGTTTTTGCATTGTGAAACTCTCGAGATCCCCGACAGCATTCGAGACTTTAGTGGTGTCGAAGATATTACGGTGTACAACTCAACTATTACAGACTGGGGTGATTCCGCTTCAATAACCAGCACTCACCATCCAGTATTGTGTTACCTGTCTCTGTTCCGTGTGAATATGACAAATGGCATTCTTCCACTTGGCTTTCAATCCGAGAGTTTCCCTGTCCGTCAGCAAGTCATTTTTGCTGAGACGAACTTGGAGACTTTTCCCGATGATCTTGACTCCAAATGGGTCCATGGTCTTGGTATTTTCATTGAAAACAGTAAGCTCACGACAGTACCGCCGTCATTAATTCGATTAGAGCCATATTTCCTCACGCTTATGGGGAATCCACTGACACACACCCCCTGAAAATTTTCAAGGTGGCATCCAATACCTCTTCGTTGGGACCTCAAAATGTGACGAAGACAACTTTGTTAGAGTTATCAGTTACGAATACGAATATATCGTTCTTTCCATCCTGGCTTAATCCATTGATTGAAATGCCGTTGGAAATGGGTCCTACGCTTATTGCTGGCGGCTCAATCTACTGCTCCGATCTCAAGGATATACTGAGTGGAGTTGCTACTGTTTTCAGTGGCTCACGTCAGTCCGATTTTTCTTCGTTGTTAATGGATGCGTCCGAAGAAAACTGGGAACTACTGCGTCGAGCTGTTGACTGCTCCGTGTCGTTGAGTACTACGGTATATCCAGTGGCCGACATTGATGCGATGTTTTCCCTTGCGAATGGAGGTTGAGCTACCTAACCCATTGGGTGCCTTCCAAAAACACTATAAAATTGGTTTAATTAGGGTGATAAAACTCGATAAAAGGAAGGATTAAAACTTGTATTAAAAATATTTTTTTCGTGAGACGAAAAAGTCGTGCTCACCCAAAGGGTGCCTTCCAAAACCCCTATAAAACGTTTTATGCTCATCATTAAAGGCGATAAAGCAGTCATTAAATCCCCATAAAACTGGCATTAAACTAATTATTTTCGTGTGACCAAAAAGTGGTCTCATCAAAAAATAATAAAATGTTTTTTATCGAGCATTAATACGACCCATAGAGCATCTCCACCGGTTGGACATATCTGAGGTCTTAACCAGGCTTTTAAGTCCTGAAAATTTAAGATAAGTCTGCATCCAACTTGTTTGCTCCAACCGGTAGGAACTCTCGCCGAGTTTTAAAACCCGCTGACCAATCACATCACTTGGCCAACAAAGCAACAGGAGCAACGATATGCTCGAAGGCCTCGACGACTCGATATCACCTACTTGGTCAGGAGAGACACCAGTGAAGGCAAGTCCAAACCCGGAGGCTCTGTCCCAGGGAAACGAGCAAATAAGGAACGAGAGAGAGAGAGCTGTGGGGAGAGCGCTTGATGAAGGATTACTTTGTTGAAAACTCGACTTACAATGACCGTACGTACCGTATGCTATTCTCCTCTTCTGCAATTCACCATTACGGCTTACCTGTGATCATGCTCCGCTGTTTCCCTTGCTCAATACTGAGCTCAAGTCAATCTGATTGAGATCTATGACCTATTTTAAGTCTCAAATGCCATCGTATAGGTCCTGGTGAAGTTAAAACCTGCAATAGGACCTACCGGTGGAAGCCATAAGTCTTGACCGAGTCTTAACGGCGCTACTTTTAGGTTAAAATCATCGTTGAGACCAACCGGTGGAGATGCTCTTAACTTGCAACTGATTTAAAACGCAGACTTGAGTTATGTATATGCTGAAAAGCATATCGCCCCCAATGAAGCCACCATATTTCAAAATTGAAGATTCCGAGCAGCCAACAATCGGTACCATACAAACCTGTACAATCTACATCTTGTGTATATTATTAATCTATTAATTCTACGTGTAGCGCGGGCCATCCACGTGCCAAGAGGACTATACTTGCGGAGGTTTATGGATCTGGGGATACAAATCTTTACCGGATGACACAAAGAAAGACGTCGTTCTAGCCCTGTTAATGATGACTCGCAGTTGCCCAGGCTACGAACAGGACGCGTTGCTCCGCACCCCCCTTGCCGTACAAGCCGCCACCATGCAAGTTGTATCTTTCGGTGACTTTGAGCTTGTCGAGCGCGAGACCCAGAGCTCATGGACGAGTCCTAGTCCCAATCTAAGCCAGCAGGGGTCCCCAGAGTCTTCTCTCCATTGACATCTTCACCTTCCTGTGCGACGACCCTTATTACGGGTTCGCAGTCTGCGTTGAGTTCGCCAACGTCGACTATCGCTCCATGGACCCCACATCAGAGTCCTTCACCAGTTGTGCACTCCACGCAAGGAAGTGTGGTTGCCGATTTTGGCCGACGCAGAAACACTCCGGAAGCCCAGACCCATTCGAAATCTCGCCTTCGGGATCTCGGCATTCCTCAATGGTTCTCGTCATGTTTTGAAGAGTCCGACGGCTACGACAGCGACGCTACGCGGCGCTGGCTGGCGTAGAGAGCAATATCAAATCCACGTCCACTCCTGTAAAGTCTCCAGACTTCGTTATTCTTCCGCATGCGTCACTCCAGGTGAAGCACGACGAATGGGAGCCAACTCCGTGGCCTAAGGATGTGGAACTATTAACTTCCCACAAGAATTCCACTAACTGGAAATTCACACGCGTATATGTTGGTACACGAGGAGGGGAAGGGTGCGGATGAGCCAGGCGATCCAATACTACCACGTGTGTCAATGCTAAGGAAGGGCGGTTCTGCATGGAGTCTAATTGCGCTTTTGCTGGTATTTGCGGAAACTCGCTGAAGGAGAGTAGCAGTCTGGCTCTACAGCGCAAAACACTCACTGGAATACGCGGCGTTGTGCCATCCAAGCCGGAGAAAGTATTGGTCAGTATCTTGGCCACATGCAGCTGTTGGGACCACCCTGCAAGAACGCCTCCTCTAACGAGGGCTATCGGCTCCATTTGAGGACGATAACTTTAGGAACAAGTATGTGGGGATTGACGCTCTCAATTGCGGCAGCATGATGCGGATGGTGAATCACTCCTGCGATCCTTCAGCCCAATTCTACGAAGTACAAACGGGAGGAGGGAGTGCTAACCGTTGTCGCCGTAACGGTCAGTGATATATATCCCGGAGAAGAGGTGTCGGTGTCCTATGGCGATCGGTTGTGGTTCGTGTGTAAGTGCGGTTAGTGGGGCTGTCGTCATCGAGACGTGCTGCAGCTCTCAAACTGTGGCGACGCGTAAAGTCTCCAGATATTGTGGGTATAACAAATGGAAAAATTACGACTGAGCGTTCTGTTTTTTAAGTATTAAAATATTGTTAAACCCGTCCTAATTAATAAGTCCCGTGGCACTATTTTTGATTAGTTATTAGAGTAGGATAGGGAATTTAATACAAACACTCAGTCAAATTTGTTAAGTAATAATGCTGTGGTATTAAATATTAGCATGCACGGGGATTAATTAGGACGTAGTAGGTTAAATCTAGAGTAACTTTGTCGCTACCTTTAATATTTTACTCAAGTCGAACCCTCCTAAGTTGCAGCTGCTGTCAATACAAAAAATAAGATATTTCCCCCTTTTTAGTTCTCCATACTTTTTTTCTATCTTTTCCAATTGTGAAGGCAGTATAACGGACCGGAACATATCATCTTCAAATGCGCCGCGTACGTGGCTCTTTATGGTTATTGTAATTCCTTTTTCATTTATATCTTCTTGTATTCGTCCTGAAACCATATAGAGAGGCCGTAAAGCAGGCTATCAAAACTACAGCCCCGAAGATCAGTTGCTGGTCTGCGAGCTGGCCGGGAAGTATAAACCCATAGGTAGGAATGAGTGGGAGAACTTGGCCCTGGAATACAATCTCCGCAGACGCCGTACCTGGTTAGAGCGCGATTTTGATTCTCTACGGCGCAAATTCAAGAACTTGTACTGCAAGACGAAACCCACGGGGGTCAACGGAGAAATGTCGCCAAAGCTACGAGCTATTCCGTTGGCGCAAGAGGCCCAGTACTCTATCGAGCAGAAAGGAGGAACCCACACCTCACACGGCGGGGGAGACGAGGACGCGGACGACGCCACCTTACTGCGAGACGTCGCGGCCACACTGAATGCTGAAGGGGTTGGTGGCCAAGGCGGTGATGTCGAAGACATAGACGACGACGTAGTGATCCAGGACTCTACTAGCGAGACCGAGGGCGTCGATCATAAGGATAGCCAGCCTCTGCTGTTGGTCCAAGTTCTGGAGCCAAAGCAAATGACGAGGAGACTCAGGATCATAAGGATAGCAAACCTCCTGCTGTTGGTCCAAGTTCTGGAGCCAAAGCAAATGACGAGGAGGCACAGGAAATCCCAGTTGGCTTGACCGTAGTCATCAGCCAAGGCACCTTCAATATTTCACTAGCCGACGTAGTTTATTCAGATGACGAAGGGTCCGCCCAGCACGACATGCACGAAGTTGACACGGAGACTTTGCAAGAGAGTAGCGCGCGCGTATCGATTGGACCTGCGCAGCTGACATACTCATCAGAAACACAAGGCGCAGATCCCACGGAGAAGACCATCACCCCCAGAGACAGTGCAACGCCTTCCAAGGTGCCTGGACGTCCTAAGGGCTCCAAGAAGGCGTTTATAACTGCGCGCCCTACATACGCATCCCCTACAGGACGTCCCCTCACACGGGACGCGGCCAAAGCAGCGACCGACGCTCGTGAAGGGCATCAGCACACCAAAAAGATTTTAGTAGCAGTCGACTTGGAGGTGGAGACCTCCGCGTAGTTCGAGATAATCTGGAAGAGTTAACGACTAAAGGTTCGAGCGTAGGCGATAAAAGGGAGAGTGGTGACGTCACCAGTACAGGAGCAACGGACTCGGCAAACAAACGCTTTCGTGCGAAGAAGCGTCTGGATCAAATTAAAAAGGATCTAGACAAGGCAGAGGATAAACAAGCTGCTGGAGCGGCCGACATGATGAAGATGCTGCTCTTGATGCGCGAGGACGCAGACCAGCGTCAAGAAACAGAGGACAGACGCCGTAGAGAAGACCGCGATGCCCGAATCGCGTCAGAGAAGCAGGATAGAGAAGCACGTGATAACCAGCGACGTGAAAACGCTGCGTCTGCTGAGTCCAGACGTCTACAGGAACTAGAGCTGTCTCGTTCGCTTCGAGAAGAGCAGTATCGCAAAGAAGCAGCTGTAGCTACCGAGAACCGTCTTCGTTATGAAGAACGACTCGAGCGCGACCGTGCTGAAGCACGGGAGCGCCACGAACAAATGCTGGTCCTTATTGCAGCTCTCCAACGTCCCAATCACCAATACCAGTAGGATTCTACTTGTACTCTGATAAAAAACACTAAACAAAGAAAATAAGGTACATATTATCTTCTTTACCGTGAAAGTGAGTAGTTCTTATCTGACTTATTCCTACAGTTCCAACGCGAAAGTTTGATAACCTAAATAGATTGTCAAGGCGCCTTTGACGTTTTTGGATATCCAAAGGTAGCGGAAGTGGAAGCCTGTGATACACTTTCTCAGTCTGTCCCATACCCATTCGGCAGACTGGTGAATCTTGGTAATTGCTGCTGACACGGCCTGCGCTGCGTCTTGTACGGATGGATACAATCTACTCAGGTCGCCTTCCTTCAAGGGCGTCATGATTCTACCAACCATTTCGTTTCCACACGCGAATGCGGAGTCTGCCACTACACCATACCGTTTGTCTGTATTAAGTAACGGATCCACGAGTCTTCTTCGAGAGTCCAAGCTCGTATCACCGTCGTTCCAGCTACCGGGACAGTTGTGTTTGGCCCATACCAGCAGCCCATCTGCGCTATAACACAACGTCCCTGTAACAAATACTTGGTGAAGCCACCCATTGTAGTGGGCGTTCTGAGTGTCTGCGTCGGAAGACTGCTGCACCTACACATGGAAGTTAAATATTAAATCGTTAATACATACTTTCACATTATGGGAGTCTTATGGACTCACCCGGTAATTTTTACCGTCTAAAACCGCCCACGTAAATAGCAATAAAGGATCCCGCCGAGCGACAAGTTTAGCGAGTTGTTTCTGTCTTTGATATGAAGGTCAGGTAATTCGAGCAGGTTTAAATGCCTGTAAAGCTGCAAACATTGCAACCTCTGCATCGTGGAGCACCCTTGCCAACGTGGACGACGGTACACCAAACTCTTTATAGAGACTGGTTCGCTGCATAGATCCAACATAAAAGGCCAGTAAGAGTCCTAGCATTTGATGATGTTTTTGCAGGCGGCGTGGCCTCATCCCCCTAGGTTGGTGTCTTGTAATGTAGTAGAAGTGGACGAAACGATCCAACAACTCGTCGAATGCTTTTAGAAATACACACAATTAAAGTATGGATTAGTTAATGAAAATACAAGAATGTTTTAGATTACCGGTGGAGACTCGTCGTGGCAAGGAAGTTCTTATCAGTTCCTCTTTCGTACGTGTCCATTCAGTCTGCTCTATCCGGATCCTTCAAACAGTCAAGAGTCATATAATACCTCATGCGTATCATTTTACGCCACTCGTGACGTAATATCTCCTCGTTCAGACTCTTCCTCCGTCTATTCAACGTCCTGGAAGACCTGCGTTGCGACTGCAACGCTGCCGATATAGCAAGTACCACTTCTACTTGATCCATATTGTCGGGATCTCCCCACCAACTCGGAAATATGCTCATTGTTGAGGAGTGGCTCACCCCCAAAGGTCGCGACGAAGTGAGTGACTGATTCTAGATTGTGTCCCTTTGTTAAATGTAATATTCTATATTCGATACAAAATCTGAATTCCCTTAAGTTCAACATGACATTATCGCTAGGACACAGCTGTTATTTTATATGGCTAATGTTTGAATATTTTTTATGGATATATATTTTTTACGGAGTCCCAGGCTTGAGGTTTTTAAGGGTAATTAACGAGTATTAAAATGTACATTAAAAAACCTTGATTAAATCTTTTATTGAGTTTTGGAAGACACCCCAAAAAATATAAAACGTGTTTAATCAGCTTTAATCACCCACCCCCAATTGACAACGAATTAAAAGACACTCTTGGATTGGTTATTTGTTGAGAAGCCCCCCCCTAACAGGCGACGTTTACTCATATTGAAGTAGCTAGATCTTCATAACCAGTTTGGCGCGCGAACAAGATCCTTCTCCTTCCCCGTACGCAATCCCGAGGCAGCCCTGTTTGCCATGGCACCTCGCTGTCTCTCCTTCCCGAGCTCCCTATCTTCGTTCGCTACCCGCTACCCCCACCCCTCTATCTTCCTCGCCATCATTCACCACATCCCGTTAGGTTAGCCAGGGCATCTGCATAAGCATTTGCAGAGTCCGTGACCAGTACGCAGCCGAAGACGCAGTTTTCTTGTCACACACGCTACTTACTAACCATTTGTACGTGACTTATTGTGTGCAATATGAAATGTAGACAGCGTGAATAAGATGTTACCCTTCTCGGAGGTCAAGTCACATTCGCACTTGTACGTGGGTACTATTTTCTATATTAATGAAGGTCCTAACACTAACAATTTCTGTTATTGATATAGGAATGCAGGTAGCCCGTGAAACGTAAGCTGTACAACGATGGCGTGGAATACGGAGATTGATACTCCTACACCGTCTCTCTAAGAAGCTGAAGGACTTGTCAAGTGTCTACGAGCAGCAAGAAGACCCCGGGACAACTAGAGAAGAAGCTTCTTCCTTCCCGAGCCTTTGTTCTGGTCGTAGCTTTACACAACCTTTGGCGTTGGAAGATACGACTATGCAGATTGTTTCCCTAGCTCACTTCGAGCTCTCCCAACCAGAAACCTTGGGCTCTACAGCCAGCGGGGTGTCTAGCCAACGAACCGTAACTGAGCCCCCTACACCCGCGTCACAGCCGTCGTCATGCTCTACTACCATAGCGCTGGGATCTCCAGGAACCCCCGCTTCTGTAGCGTCTACGATAGCGCCGCGGACGCCGCAGCGTACAAGGCATGCTCCTATTCAACGCCGAAGCCGTGAGGTTCCACCAGTACCCAAGTGGGTTGCAGAAGTTTATGAATCTGAAGGTTATGATTCTGAGACGCTTGCAGAGCTGACCGGATTAGTAACGCCTCGTCCGGGCGAGGTATCTGCGTCATCGTCTTCTGCCTCGACCCCCAAGCAGCCAGTCTCTCGCAAACTTCTATCGCCACGAGTCCTCCCGAGTTTTGTGTGGTTGGGGACACATCGCAGCGAAAATGCAGTGATGAATGGGTGGACGAAGAGTGACCAAGGACTGTTCGCAGGATTACCACACAGTAGAATCCGCGTAACTGGACATTTCATCGAGTGAGTGTGGGGGTTCAAGACGGACTTTGTTGTGGGTGCGTTGTACGATGCAATGTCATGACATGCGCAAACGCACAGTCTGGGCGGTTCTGAATGAAGTGGGAGTATGGGTTGGCCCGGCAGGTGAGGTTTTGGGGGAATATTTGGGCCATCTACAGTTGCTGGGTCCACCTTGCAGAAATGGTCGATCAAATGAAGGCTTTCGGATTCACGTACGGACGCGAACGACAGGAAACAATATGTGGGCATCGACTCTTTGGACGAGGGGGGCTTGCTGCGGTATCTGAATCACTCTCTAATCCTGCTGCTACATTTCGACAGAGGCGAGGAAGACAGTCACCTGCTCGAACAGATAGATACAATCCTCGCGGGCGCGGAACCAGAAGTTGTCGTCAGAGAAGAGACAGAGAGCAGTGTAGAAGATGAGGATCAAGCCTCTGGGTCCTATGAGGATGCTTGCGAGGACGAAGACAGCAAAGCGTTCACAGAAGATCTCGCTCAAAGCGAGGATACGGTTCTGTATGCATCTACTCAATTGCCTACGAGCGGGGTAGGCCAAATAATCACTAGCAGCGGGGTTTACGACGTCTCTCTCGCGAACGGAGTTGGTTCGGAGGACGAAGGCGAAGGAGGGTCCGGAAGTGCCTCCAATGATGCAGAAACGAACAGTGGCGGTCAGAATGCGACTTGTGAGGTGGGGATAGTACCCACCGTGAATAGTGAGGGTCCCTCAAGTGGTTTTACGCGCCGAGAGCGACATTATAATTGACGAGCCCCCTACTACTCCGGTTAGTGGACTTCAACTCAGTCTTCACAATTTATCTGCGAAAACAAATACGGCGGGCCGTCCTAAATCCGCTAAGAAGTCTGGTGTCTCTCCTCTCCCTATTTGCGCTTCCCCAGACGGACAACATTTGGCTCGGAATGCGAGCAGTGCTGTTCTAGACGCACATGAGATGCGTGTCCACAAAAAAGCACCTCCAGCAACCGCCTAGGAGGGGGTGACTTAAGAATGCTGCGTGACAATTTAGAGGACATGACGGGAAGGTCTACTAGCGGAGGCAGCAAGCGCGATGCCTCCGACATTTTGATCACTGGCGCAACTTACGTTAGTCATAAGCAAGTGCGCGCTAGAAAAAGATTGGACCAACTTCGTAAAGAAATGGACGAAGCAGAAGAAAAACAAAACGTGGCTGGAAACGACATGATGCAGATACTAGTGTTCATGCGTGAAGATTCCGATAGGCGCGCTGAAATCGAAAATAGAGGACGCCGAGAAGACCTGGAACTTCGACTCCGAGCGGAAAGGACTAAGAGAGAAGAACGCGAGGCGCAGAGACGCGAGGATGCACAGGCTTATGAAGTCAGACGTTTACAATATCTGGAGCTCGCGAGAAGCCTTACCGAAGAACAACACAAAAAATAAGCTCTATTAACTGCTGAGAATCGTTTTCGTTACGAGGAAAGGGAAAGTCTCGAGCGCGCGGAGATGCGCGAGAGACACGAGCAAATGATGCTCCTAATTTCCGCATTAAATAACACCCTAACTCGGCGTAGTGTACAAAATTCACTCATACACGCAGGTAGTTATTTAAATGATAATGCATTTCAAACATTATCCTCACCCCCGTGAAAATGGGTTGTTCGAATTTCGCTGATACTAACCGTACGCACTCTATAATTGGAGAGTTTGAATAGGTTGTCTAAGCGCCTTGGTCTTTTTCTCATGTGATACGGCAGTGGCAATAAGAGACGGTGGTAAACCTTCTCTATTGATCCCATTCACCACTCGGCAGATTGTCGTACGAAAGTTATCGCCCTCGACATCACCTTCGCTGCTGCCATAACCGACGGCACTTATTTGTCCATGTCGTCCTCCATCATGGGCGTTAAAATACGTCCTTTCATTTCATGTCCGCAAGGGAAGGCACTGTCCGCCACAATGCCATACCTTGGGTCTAGCTTCAAGATTGGATCTGCTAGCTTGTGACGATAGTCCAAGCTCGTGTCTCCATCGTTCCAACTGGCGGGGAAGTTGTGCTTCGCTCATACGATGAGGCCGTCCGCACTGCAGCACAACGTCCCGGTGACGAAAACATGATACAACCTCCCATTTAATGGGCGTTTTGGATGTCTGGGTCTGGAGGTTGTATCTAATAGATTATAATACAAGTCAATTCGATCAAAATAGTACAAGTACGGAATCTAGCGTAAATTGTAGTTCTTTCCGTCGAGAAAACACCACCTAAATAAAGTGGTGGCGTCTTGCCACAATGCGATATAATGCTTTCTGTCTCTGCAGGGACGTCCATACAATGCGAGCTGAATGAAACCCACGGAGGGCTAGTTCTAATGCTTTTCCCGCTTTATTCAGTATTCGTGCCAAGGAGGAAGGAGGAACGCCAAACTCCTTGCGAAGGGATCCTCTCTGCATGGAACCTACGTAAACGCTAAGAGCAGCCCCAGCACTTGGTGACGATTCTGATGCTTATGAGGGCGTCCTCCCTTCGGCCGAAGCTGAGGATTAGGGAATAATGCAGTACAATTATCCAACAGCTCACAGAAAGACTCCCTAGTGCAATTAATACAAATTAATTTCTTTTCCACTGTGTTAAATACAGTAGTGAGTTTATCTTGACAAGCTTGTCGTGGTTAGAAAGTTCTGGTCTGTTCCTCGGGACCACGTATCCACCCAGGAGGCCTGAAATGGGTCTCTCAGACATTGCAAAGTCACGTAATGACGCATGCACACCATTCTGCGCCACTCGTAGCTCAAACTCTCCTTATTAAGTTGTCTCCGGAGTCGCCTAATGTGCGACGTTCTCTTCTTCCGTTCTTTGCTGCTGTACACAAGACTACCAAGAATCCCGCCTTATCCATTTTCAGGATATTAGATGATAGGATATGGAGTGTGTGGGGGGGGGTGCACGCGGCGTTCACCGTCGGATCCATGAACCATCCTGACGGGAGTTGCCTAGAGTGGGTGGCTGCGCAACAAATACCACTACCAGCACACTGTCTTCGTTCGATATTTTGTCCGAATATTCAATGTCTTCAAATTTTTATAATACACTAAACAAGACATTCTTGTAAAATGGGTCGTATTTATCCGGACATAATTCTCGTTAGAGGGGTTAATGCTAGGTTCTGGAAATGATTTTTAACCCTATTCCCGTGGTTTTCAATACCTCGAAAAGTCGCATTAACCTGAGTATAAAAAACCTCGATTAAAATTTTATATGGTTTTGGAAGGCACCCATTGGTATTAATAGCAACAACTTATTTTTTTAATCCGGTACCGTTTTGTCGTAGTCCTAGGCGGTGTTTACTGCTAAGGGTCACCAGCAAGGTGACCAATTAGAACCGACGATAGGCCAGCAGATGGATACATTATTCACTCATCGGACTGGTTTTTTCTTAGGCTCTGCACAAATACAATCGGCTGGTGCCGACTCTTCATATTCACAGTCACCACCAAACCATAGTCTGTCCTCGCGTCAATTGTCAAGGCATGAAGCGGAAGTCGTATCAGCGCACAGCAGTAGCTTATTCGCACAAGAGGGTCGTGCTGAAATACAATGAAGACTGCCTGAACTTCGTCGAAACCATTGCACATTTATATGGCGAGTTGAACGGGGGCGATATTCGTGCAAAGAAGAAGCAGATCAATTAGTGGATCAAGCAGGCAACTACTATTCGCGCTTAGTGCAGCTCTGGTCGGGGTGCTATTAAAATTTACGCAATGACCCGATGGAATTGTTCATTTCAAGGAAGCCGAAGCAGACATCGTCGTCTGGTTGAACTTACTGCGAAAGGACGAAGCTCCTGTTTCGAGGCTGATGCAACAACTTCACGCGAAGGAGATGGCGGCTAAGATTGGCTCACGCGATAAATTTGCGGCATCACCGACATGGATTAAGTTGTTTCTACGACGCCACAAGTTTTCGCTTCGCGCTCATACGCGACAGGGACAAACTACCCCCCAGAACGCTGAAGCAGCAGCTAAGACGCACCGGGCGCTGGTGTTGCAGATAATTGTGGAGAAAAATGTGTGCAAGTGGATTACGCCGGCCAGACAGTTATGTCGTTGTTATATTTTAAACGGGTTACTGCTACATATGATATTTAAATGTTACCACTGACTATAACATGACGAAGCTGTATTGGCTGAATACTTGCCGAAGCAGACAATAGTTAAACGGGGAATAAAGACGGTATGGGTGACGTGCTTCAATAACAGCTATGATTTTGGCTGGCGGGGAGGGCCCTAAGTTGGCTTGTTGTCTGATATAAAAGAGTGCTCCGTCAACTATCCCCGAAAAACGTCTTGAGAACGACAAGTTGCGGCATGGATTCAGTCAAACAATGCGGAATCGCGAAATTCGATCTCTTCAAGAGAGCGCTGGCTGCCAAATCTACGGTAATAATTGTGCCTGGTGGAATGCAGATTTATCTATGAAATTCCTTCAATTTCACTTTGCGGAACGCACGAATCGAGACGACAGTATCCTACTGATATGGGATGACTTCAGCGCTCATTGGACTGCTGAAGTCGATGCTTATGCTGCACCGATTAACGTGGTTCTCCTCAAGGTCCAACGCGACACGTATGTCTGCCAACCGGTTAACCCACAAAGATCGCAACCGAGATTTCAGACGTTTGTTTTACGATATGTCTGCCGTCTCTTGTTAGTATAGTTGTGGTCGTGGAAGAGTTTTGCTTGGTGAAAAGTAGAATGAACACCCAACGCTGTGCTGCCCTCTCAAACGAATATTCAGCCTGCCGGCTGCACCACAATCATTGAAAACATATGTACCATTTTGTCGTAGTCCTAGGCGTCACGTCGATAACACGCATGGCAAATCTTTTGCACTAACATATGCATTCAAATCATCGTTTTGCAAACGAGTGTATTACAAATTATAGATCGTCTTCTTCGTTATCGCTGCTTAATTCGTCGCCGGATCTGATGCCATCATTTGAGTGGACTTGCCCGTCGGCAAGGTTGCAGTTCTCTAGTTCTTCAACAATGAAATTCTCAATCTGCTCGACATTCGCATCCGATATGTCGTTCGCTATGCGCGTGTCGTTCAAAATCACAACCTTGGCGAATCCGCTTACAACTGTCTACTTTGGCAGCTCCTCCCAGCATGTTGACACCCACTCAGCAATGTCCTGTCGACTTGGCGGCTTAATTTATACTGAGCTTCCGTATGCTGCGCACGAAGCCGTTCGACTGGGATTTCTGCGTCCTGTTGGATCATCTCCTACCGTACTCGCAGATGTTCGTTTTGAAGATTGTCTCGCTTCTTCTGTCGTGTTGGTTCTTCAGCACGATACGCTATCAGTTGGTGTCGCAGCCCAATGGACTTCAAGACTTGCTTTGCTCTACTGCTCGCCGCCGCGATCGCCAGTTCTGAGCTGGTAGATGAACAGCAGTCGATCTGTGGAGGTCAGCGTTGCGCGGTGGAGACATAATCTGATTTAAACATCCGTTTGGGCAACTACTGCGCAGCTCTTGTTTAAAGTAACCAAGGAGTAGCATTCAGTGAGTGCTGCCGTACCAGTTGTACGTTTGGTAACTCTTGCAAAGTGAGCCAACCTATGGACTAAGCACGATTTGAAATGGACTCGTCAGGATAAATGCTATGAAAACATGGAATTTAATTACTCAACAAATTTGGCCCCTTTCGACCAGATCTAGGCTATGCAGCAGACTCACACTTAAATTCTTGGCAGCTTTTCTGCCCTACTTTGCTTTCTCACACTTCATCTTTGATTATAACGTAAAACAGTTTAATGGTTTTGGATGATGCCGGAAAATGGTCAACCACGCTGCAGCATATCATTATTTGGATAGCTTGCTGGAGCTAGCAGAGATTAGACTAACGATATAATAAGAAGAAAAGCATGTACCTAAAGCGACCTTTGGCCGTAGATACAGCTCGAAAGAGTTGGCGGGTGTCAAGCACTTTCTAAGAGTGATCGCTTTTTAGTGCACGATCGCGTTTATACTTGTTTCCAGTATTAACATTTGGGCAATTGCAAAAATGACGGCTCAAATGACTTTTAACCCCTTCGTTCGCATATGAATGTAATGGCGGGACCCCGGTGTTCCCGATAAAAAGTCGGTATCGGGGAGTGATTTATTTTAGTTTTAAGGATGCCCAGAGTTGAAGAATCCATTGCTTCGGCGCCATCCTCTAAAAGATCAGTCAGTGAAAAAGAAAAAGTCGTTGTCCGCAAAGTATTTTCTCACCCCGCCGCAGTATCTGGTTTAATATCCTGAAGAACCATAAGCAATAGTGAACGCTGGAGTGGATACCAACGCCCTTGAGATGGAAGAATGAGGCAACTGATGAAAAGAAGACGACCTTTGGGGCGACCTCGCAAGAGCGCCAGTAAACACAGAAGCACTATGCTACCCTTTTCAGTTCTTTTAGTTCTCCATTCAATCAGTAGCATAGCTAAGCCCTAAACAAGAAAGTGGATACCGGTTTGTGATGCGAGTACCGGGTCCTGATAGGACCCGGGGTCCACCATTACGTTCAAATGTTATGTCCGTTTTTCGCAGCGTCTCACTGGACACTCGCATTGATACACCAAATTTCGGTAGCCATAGATCAGTCAATATTTGAAAACATGCGCTACAAATAATATCATCTGAATCAGCAGAATCCGTTCTTTTAAATGCCAATCCGCATCTAATTTGAGCTTGTAGAACGGACATAAACCATTGAAAGCGAAGGGACACCCTCTTTCGACGAACAGTTTTTGCTCCTCAGATATTTTCCTCAGATCTGAACAGGGTCTGGCTTTAGAGCAGAACATTAAATTACAACCTGCCGATATTAATACTCATTATAACAAATACTTTTAAAAGTCCGTCTCCATCCCTTCCAAAAATTATTGTTTACTTCGTCAAGGTATACCTCTGTCCCATAAAGGGGGCTTGTAAGAGTTAGAGCGCAAATACTTGAGTCTAAATGCCGTCTTGGTCGCGTTGTCAGCGTGAACATCGCGTCACTCACCTACCTTGAATGAACAATTCATTGCTCGTAACTTAGTTCGAACCGAAATGCTGTCACCTGTCAGATCTTTTACCGTGTCAGCAATGTGCTGAGCCGTGGCTGTCTTGCCGGTAATGCTGTGTTCTGTAATAGTTTGCTTGAATAAAATATTGTATTTTTAACTGACTCCTATAGTCCTGCGGGAGGCTTGGCCGGAGTCGCCGCATTCTCTTCCCGATCACACTTGTTCTCAACCATGTGACTGGTGCCATACCAAAGCCCAGAAACTGATGAGTGCGTAGCCGAACAGCTCGCTTGTTGGGGTCAAGTTCTCGCTGAGCTTCGCTAAGAAAATAACCATGCGTACGAAGAACCAGGTATTTTTCGGCGACGGAAAGTGACTTCATGACGGTAGAATTTTACATGAATTGGTCTTCTGTTTGGTAAAGTATGATCTGTGTGGAACGACGCTTACATTGCTGTACGGAAAATTTGTGTGGCTGCCCCACATTGAATGTCATGGTTAAAAAAAAATCTCGTGTATCAATGCAAGTGGCCAGTACAATATGCCATACGGTATGACATAAGACAATGTTATACTTGGTATTTGTAGGGTGCACATCTAGTTGACAATGCATACTGAAACTAAGACAAAATCGTGGGTACAAAACGGTCGCACAGGTTTAGGATTGGTTGTCCATCCTTCGGTTGCTTGGGTAAAAACGAGTACTCGGCACCCACTACTGATCGAGTGGCCGACAGCCACTAAAAGCCCTCATTCTTCAAAACGCCGGCCAGAGCAAAGATGGTCGCACCGACCGCGAAACTCCACCGAATAAGCTCACTGAGGCGGAGAAGCGGCTATGTCGGGAGCGATGTTGAGCGAGCGCCACGAGCGACGAGTACACAGAGCCCAATAGAAAAGCAGACGCGAGTGAGCGACGAAGAAGGCGTCCAGGAAGAAGCCAATGAAGTGCACGACGTTATCCATGTAGATTGCACAGTCGAAGTGTGTATACGACCATGTGGAGTCTATGGTGGGGGTATGACAGCCGATGCAAAAGTATCAGCTACTTATGGTGTTTGTGCGTAAAGAATACGGCGAACGACGGCGAGGAGGCAGCAGACGAGGCGCTTGCAGTCCCTATTGTAGTGGAGGAGCATGTTGCCGACATTCGTAACGAACGTGGACGTTTCTGTCACTCCAACTGCTGAGATTACAAGACCCTCGACCAGCGGCGCGTGGTGAAAAAAACGAAGAAACCAGGTCTCGGAAGCGCCGCCGTAGTGTCGAGCAAGGATGAGGAGAGGGAGACGCTGGGGGCGACAACGCTGCCGTATCACCACCGCAGATGCCAATCGCGCGCGTCGTAGATGGGGACGCTAATTTGATGTCGGCTAGTGCAGAACAGTGTACCGATTTAAACTCATACGAGGACCCCCTCGCCCAAGAGGAAACGAAAGCTATGAATACCGATGACTGGGAGAAATACGGGGACATCGCCGAACTAACATATAAAGACTCTGATGAAGATGTTGCCGACCTCCCTGATTCAGTGTGTACTACTGCTGCAAGGAACAAGGTGACCATGTCGATAATGAAATCGAACGGCTGGGGTTATGTTGGTTATATACAACATACGCGACTGTAGATCTACCTTTACTTCAACTTAAGATCAATTTAACTAAATTTAATGTATTTGTGTGCGTGATTGTTTATAGATCCAGCAAAATTCGATCGGGACCCCACATACGCGAATCTCTTCGATGGTCCATTTGGGCCAAGCAACAGCGTGATGGCTGTGGCAGACGACCCACTGGCGCTACTCTTCTATTTCATGCCACCTAGACTTTGGACCCATATTGCGGTGGAAAGTAATCGCTATCAGACACAATCCATTCCAGCCCGAGCGAGAGGGATTCGGTCTCAGCAACGACGCAGTGGAGCGGATCTTGAAGATGTTGGGGACATTCGCCACCGTCTTGCAGATGTCCCTGACATACTGCCGCAGGAGGTGCTTAGTGTTTGCGCTTATTATTTCGCGCATGCGCTCCAGTGCACGTTTGCTCGCGGATACCGAGCACCAAACCACACAAGGGGGGGGGTACGAATGTGTCTGTTGCGACCTGTGCCAAGTCTGCGTACTGCCTGAGGTGACTGCATAGAATACTACAGCAGGCTTTAGTCTGATGTTGTATATATTTTTGGTTCAAGTTCTTATGTTGGCTCCAAACAACATTGAAACGATTTTGACCAATATTTTGTATAACATAAGACAAAACATAACTTATTGTGTATTTGTAGGATTGGGGTTTACTGTGGAGCGAAGACGCACAGGCAGACCACAGCGCCAAAGGATAACAATACTAGCGAGGCTGCTGTTCTGCAGAATCTATACACGCTGTACCCACCTCCTCCGACGTCCACCTGACGTTTAGTCGTTACAGACATAATCTACACTTCTGTCAAACCCGCGCTGGAGGTTCTTCATGGACGGATTTACATCACTGAAACGATACAGACAAATTCATCGGGTAACGCGAAAGCACAAAACGGTGAACAAGAAGAGGGTCATATTGCCGCCGCAAGGCGCTATAAAACTTGCGCAGAACATTCGCTTCCCTCAGATCACAGCTGCGTTGTGGATGGATCCAAACCCCGTCCATATTTTACCATCCGGTGGCAGCCGTCGTATTGGGGCAGTTAGTATGTGCTCTTTTGACGGTATTGCATGTGACTATAGAGCAAACATGGATTTTCCTTAGTGTGCATGTTTTAGTGAGACTAGGGGACGGTGGAATGAAAGCAGTTCCTGCACCGGAGTTGGTCCGTGACCGCCACCGGTGAATGGGCGGTGCCGACGGTCACGACCTACTTCGAATACAGAAGTACAGTGTTCCGTTGTCCTACAAGACCCGCAAGTATTACAAGACGCTGTTTCTAGGTCTTGTGGACATGGTACTGGAGAATGCGTTTATAGTATTCCGCACCGCTACTTTGTTAGAAAACATCTAGCGCTCGGAAGATGACAGCGGCTTCGCCTGCGTGCAGATAATCGGAGCAGGCGGCCCGGCCACAGCTCCAAGACGTTGCGATGACGGTTATCGACTGGAGAAAAACCCGGATACTGTCGACAACGAACAGGGTCTCAAGCGCCACCAGGGCTCTTGCAAGGTGTGCGCGCTGTACAAGGCAAACCAAGGAAGTTTACGAAATACGTTTATCATAGGTGCTCGACAGGGAATCGACGGTACGTCCACTGCTGTGAAGATGCTATAACGACCTTTCTGACGTATCTATCTGCAGGAAATACTTCTGCAACGTAGCGCGGGGTAGAAAAAAACCTGTTTCGCCATTCTGCACGGCACGATGACTGGAGCAGTGGGAATAATATACCCCCAAGGGTCTGTTGAAAGCGCACAAGCTGCGTAATCGCCCGCCACCCTCTCGACCCGGAACGAAGTGTCGGCGATGCGCTGTTGAGGCTGCTGCGGGATGTAGTGACGGCGCTGGGGAAGCTTTGAAGTCGCGTTAGGCAGCAATGAGAGCGAGGAAGAAAGGGATGATGAAACCAGGTGGTTCTGTAACGCGATCAAGTGATTAGGTCCGTAGTACAAGTAGCAATCAATTGAAAGTAACATTTGCTCCCCTTTTATTGGACATAAATGTTGTTGTCGTCGTGCTCGCCTTGTGCAACATTCAGAAACAGTACTGACCAGATAAACAGGGCGTGTCTAATGTTGCCTTTACCATCACAAGAAGCTGCTGTGGCACATAATCCAGGTAACATAGATCATTGTATGTCGTAATGTCAGGTTTTATTCTATGCTAATCCTGTATTATCTTGGTCGTCTAGAGGTGCGAGAATCTATTCCATACAAAAGAAATATACTACCGCATGGGACAGGATCAACATGTACCCCCCGTAAATAGTCTGGGAACTAAGCGGTTAAGTTTATCCCCGGTGGATTTGTTATTCGGAGAATAAAATAACATCAACATTATCAAAATGCCCTCTTTCTAACTCTGTTTCTTCCATGGTAAACTCATCGCGCACTTTATTGATTCAACAAAAAATGGACTCTTTATTAATTTCAAATTATTTAATTGGTCAATCTATTAATCGTGCACTGAAGTGATACCGTGCATCAATGCTGTTATGGTATAGTGTTGTGATAGTTGAATATAATAGAAAACCGAAATGCACCTTAATCCGGTAGGAATTGACTTGCATTGTGTACTCTGCGAACTTAACGTAGATTCACTCCAACTCTGATAGTCGTATATCAAGGATCGAAAGCGACCTTTGGTAGCGGCAGTTAAAATACTCCCCAGGCCAGAAGACAGCCGCTTCGATTGAAAGCAAGAATGATTAAGGTTTTTTCGTAGTCGACCTATACCCAGCTGAAGGTTAGCGTACGTCAGCGGGTCCTAAGAATAAGTTTCAAGCGAATAGTTAGTTCGGTACAGTTTCTGTGTAACTAACCGCACAAGCGCATTGAAGCGCTTTCGTAGGTCACAACTTATACGGGATATAGAGCAGTCCCATACGCTGAAACGACGCCTTGGGTAAATATTCTTCATTTTGCAACTGGGGATGGCTTCTACACCCGGTTGCCCTGCAACCGCCCTTCCACCCGTTGACAGTGGCCAAACACGCGCTGTATGTGGCTCTGACGCGACACGATCTTCCTACCAGAGCTATCTTCGTGGAATTCGAGTTTGGCTGAAAAGCCAACCTGACACCGATGATTTTTTCGGTGATGATGAAGCAATCAACCTATCGACGTATTTGTTTCGCCGTAGAGACCAAGTGTATGGACTACAAACTCTCGTCACCAAGCGTGTCCCCACACGCTTCAGAGTAACGGGAATTCCTCCTTAAGTTTTCTAAACCAAAAACAAGATATGACTCGCAGACGTGGAACGACTTTCGGATCTAATTATTAGTGGTGTCTCCCATGTAATCGAGGATAACTGAAACGCAGTGCCATGATAAACGTATTTCGAGCTGTACTCCCCGAACAGGGAATTTCCCCCCCTCTAATCAACCGCCCGTCGTCAGATCCTGTCGACCCTCTCGCGCCAGTGCCCAATACACGGAGTGGCAAACTGCATCTCCTACCGGACGACTTGTCTTTCCAAGCATTGATTTTCTTTGTGCTTGGCATCTATGGTGGTTTGGCTATACGTCTCGGTGCTACCCACCATATCGATTTTTCAGTACATATGATCTGCAACGTGATCAATGAAAAAGACGTAACTTGTGTCGACTCGAACGCTGACAATGCTGTGCCATCATGATGAAGAAGCACGTGAAGACCGTCATTCCCCGATATGGTCTATACGTCAGCTCTAGCCTTTTATGATAATGCAGTTGTTCACGTGCCGTGGAGCGAAAGCAAGCGACGCGCTTCTGGTCCCACATCATCATGCGACAGCATTAAAACTCGTCAGCGAGGTTACCAACGAGCAGGACGCGAATCATTTGCACGCACCTTTCAAGCTGAGGAAAAAGAGGAAGACCCCGAACCGAACACAGCGTGATGCAGTGCTTGAGTCGGCGCGTAATTTACCCAGTCATCACTAAGTGCCTATATATTCTTGCTTGTTCTGATCAGTAGTGTTTTAATCAATCAACACCGATTAACCAGTTACATGACCTCTGTCCTACGAATAATCCACACAATCTAGCTCGCGCCAAATAACACCATCGTTGCTGATACCATATTGTCGTAGTCCTAGGCGTCACTTCAATAGCATGCATAGCAAATCCTTTGCACTAACATATACATTCAAATCATGATTTTGCAAACGAGTGTATTACAAATTATAGATTGTCTTCTTCGCTATCGCTGCTTAATTCGTCGGATCCGATGCTATCATTTGAGCCCGTCGGCAAGGTTGCAGTTCTCTAGTTCTTCAACAATGAAATTCTCAATCTGCTCGACATTCGCTTCGGATATGTCGTTCGCTATGCGCGTGTCGTTCAAAATCACAACCTTGGCGAATCCACTTACAACTGTCTTCTTTGGCCGCTCTTCTTAGCATGTTGACACCCACTGAGCAATGTCCTGCCGACTTGGCGGCTTTAATTTATACTGAGCTTCGGTATGCTGCGCACGAAGCCGTTCGACTTCGATGTCTACGCTACTGCTGTGCGCTGATACGATTTCTGCTTCTTGCCGTGTCCATTGATGCGAGGACTGCCTATGGTTTTGCTGGTGACTGTGAATCTGAAGAGTACGCACCAACCGATTTTTTTATCTGTGCAGAACCTAAGAATAAATGCAGTCCGATGAGTGAGTAATGTATCCATCTGGTGCACGTACTCTGGTAAGATTAATCGTTTTGATGTAGGGGACGCAGTGTAATACCGACATACGGATGGGGAAAGTCTGCATTCTTTCCTGGAAACACTTCAAGGCGAAGTGACCGCGGAGATGGAACAGGCAGATGCTGACGAAGTCGGCCCAGCGGCTTCCGACGAGCAATCTCGTTGCGGGTCACTTGCGCCTGCCACGGTCGACGAGGCTGCTGTGGTGGACGACCGGAGCAAGGAGGATCATGAACTATCGGAGCAGACGGTCACGGAACCTGGTCATGGGACGACCACAGGCCGGAGACGCGACCCTGTAGCCGCACAAGAACGAGATAATGATGTCAACCGAAAGGCAGCGATAATATTGCAATGCAGCCAAGCGACTCGACCGGGGCCACGGTCCCCACGGAAACAGCGCGCAGCGGTCGTACCAGCAAGGTTAGGAGCGGGGAACAAACACAGGTACCACCGACAGATCGGCGGGAGGGAAAACCTGCAGGACAGGCAAACCAATCGACGGGCGTGGCCCAAGCGCAGAAACATTTCAACGCAACAGTAGCAATGCAAGGGTTCCCAGCTTTCAACCGGGACAGGGCCAGAGGGAGATTCAACGCCATAGCGGACGACGAAACCAGCAGTAGTGATGACGGTAGCAGCGAGGATGAAGACACATAAGCAAATACGCATACCCGTGCAGTAATCCACACTCATTGGTGGACCGGGATCCAGAGCCAATCACGGCTACAGAGGTCCTCGCTGATGACGCCGGGATGGTCCAGATGGACACTGACGCTGGAGGAGAGCGCGGAGACAGTACCAGCGAAGCTGGTACGTGTGCCTACGGTTATCGTGACTCCCCGAGATACGTGGGCTCCTTACAACCATCACAGAGTCAATTATTCATCATGACCCCGGGATCCGAGTTCCTTCACTCGCTTGCATTAAGTGCCGACTCCGGCAGTGGCCTGCTGGATCCTGGCAGCGGCGATGAGCCGATGGTGACACGGGAGGAGGCGATTTCGCCATTTGATAACATTTCCATATAGGTGTCCACAGAACCCACGCTGCGTCGAGACGGTTTTACGTACGAGAGCACATCCGTAGCGCCCAACATGACCCAGCAGGTACCGGTCTTTACGTTGCCTTTCAATGGACAACGCAACACCGTGACGGCCAACGGGAAGTGCGCTTATGCTGCTTTATACGCCTCCACATCCTTTGTGAAAGGTGACAAACTCAAGTTTACAAGTGAGGTGGTCCGGGACATGAACAAATTGAAGAGGGCCGTTTATACGCTGATGATGGCCAATCTGGCCAGAGATGTCGAGTGCAAATTGGTGAGGTCACAAGACGAACTCAAGAAACTTTACCCGCAGATCCCAATACCTAGGGACACTGCCGTGGCGACGGCGGCGTTGTATGCTCAATATGAGCAAGAGCGGACGCGCACTGTCAACTCTCAGGCCAGTAGAATTCTGGGCAGGCGCTGAGGTGTTACGGGCGATGGCTCGGGATCTACGAGAATCCATATTTGTATTCGATGTGAAGGCGAATCAGGATACCCTTTTTCAGCGGTACTATTACCAAGAATATACCCTCGGTAAGGGGGCACATATGAGTCGGGGTGCGGAGGTGCGATGGACTCGGCGACAGCTGAAGCGATGCTGACCCAGTACCGTCGCTTAAACGTCCTCCCCATTATGAAGGTGCTACAGCGCGACGAAGCTCACTTTATAGCATGAAGCACGAAGGGTTGGCTAGCTGAAGGCGATTCCGAATTTGCACGGCGGCTCTGCTCCGAGCATGAGTGGTATGCGGAGGTGGTGAAACACAACGAGAGGTGTCATACCCTCATCGGGGATGTAGATCCAATGGACGACTCGGGAACGACTAATGATATACTGACCGGTGGCATCGACTGGAGACAGCGACTTGACGTCATTCATGCCAGACTCCATATACCCATACTGTCAGCAGAACCCAAAGATATCACCTCCTTGGAGGAGGGTCTTGTTCACGCCGCGAATCAGCTGCAAAAGGCAGCGGGGCCATTCATTATGACGGAGAAGGACAGTGATGCGATCCCCACCGGTCGCACAAGCGATAGCACGAGTGTCCGGCATCCGATAACCAATCACGGGAAAGTGGCGCTTCCGGTATTATGGAAGCTACTTGATTGCATTGGGGGTGACCCAGACCTCTTTACTGACAGAGTCAAAATGATGTACCTGAAAGCTGACAATCAACATGCAATTGATACTTGCGTGTGTAAGACGCCTCCAGCATCCCCCCACGAGTGGACCTGCAAGGTAAAGTCACGTTGGTCGCCCTGTTTCCGTGGCTCCTGCGAAATCGTGTGTCACTACACAGTCTCTTCAGCTATTTGCCTTATCCTGAGCTAGCAGCGAATTGCCTACCGACGGAGCTGGTCATGCAGTGGGCCGCGCGCTTGAGTGCTATGACATAGCTATCCCTATCATGACAGGGGTTATTTCGGATGATCGATCGCCAAAATTTCCGATTGAGCTGTGCAGAGCTTGGCTCGCTGCAAGCACAAGCACGGGTGGTCACGAGTGAGCCAGAACCCTCGCGGGCGATGTCCATCGATGAACGCGATTAGCACAGCTCATGCCTGGGATCGTCAGTGCAGTTAAACCCGCGGAAGTGTCGAACGAAAGTTGGTGGACCCTACATGTCCTGCCATACATCTCATGGTGATGGGAGGCGACAGCAATGAGTAAAGTGCCCACAGAGCGCTAAGCCTATTACTACCAACAGCATCCTGCGCTGCGGGACATCAGTTCCCACATAGCAGATCGGGGACGCTGGAGCGGTATACTATCTGTAACGGGGTTACTTATAATGTAACTAGGTTACTAAAGGGTATGGTTGATGTAATATCACAGCCCTCCTTAAGTAGATACTTCGACTCCTGATAGTTAATACGGCTCACATAGCCAATCGATATTCATTTGATTAGGTTTCACTCTGGTAGATAGTGGACTTTATAGATATACCGAAACCGGCTTTGCCGACATAAAAATAATAGAAAACAGTTAATCTTTTGAGTTAAAGAGTTCAGTTGCTTTATTGATTAAAGCCCTAATTACTCTTGGAGTTTGTAAGCAGCTGTCTTACGCTCGCAATAAGTTCTCGTATAGAACTTAACGTTGCTAACCTGCTTAAGGCTCTAAGAGTCGCTAAGCCTTCCTCTACGCTAAAGTCTACGGCAGCCCCGCTGCACTTGGTAGCACTTGTAGTCAATCCTACACCTGAGTCATAGGACTGTTCCTCTGTGATAATGGATCACTTCGCTCAGTTAACCCCGAGCCAACAAGACGGGCTTAACAAGCTTATGTCTTTGATCGGACCCGAAGGGGTCTCTCATCTTGCTTCGCAAGGCCCTGACGCTGTTAATGCGCGTCTAGAGGCGTTCTCTAACTATGAGAATGCTCTACTTGAGCACAAAATGACTGATGTCGCGGCGGCTTCGGCGCCTCGCCAGTCTTCGAATGACGCTCCTAGAGCCAAACCACTCATGGTGAGTGTAAAAACCTTCGAAGGAAAGGACGGAGAAAACCTCCTGCTCTGGATCAGAGAGATTGAGATGGCTATGACCTCAG